>ML101244.1:0-19159 GCA_003697995.1 Taxidea taxus jeffersonii | reverse complement strand
ATCTCTCTGAAATAAGACACAAGGTTCATTAACACAGAACACTGGCACAGAAACAGAGATATTCACATTAACAGTTACAACCACAATCTGACAGCCGTTTCCTCTGAGGTTTTTTTTTTTGTTTTTTTTGTTTTTTTTTTTTTTTAAGCTGTAAAGGCGCTATACTGACTTACGTGCATGGTTTCACGGAAGTATGAAAAAGTTTTTGCAGTCAGAAGATTCACATATTGTATGCGATGATTATGTCATTCATTAATAATTTCTCTCCTGTCTCCAATACTCTTTAAACTTGGCTGACTTTAAGTGAGACCCGGAAAAGGGAATTGATATTAAAATCCAATAAAATCCAATTAAAATCCTTTTATAAGGACTGTAAAATGACAAATATTACTGTACACTTATTGTGCTGAAGATCCCAGCTGCCTAATTTTTTATTCAAAATTAGGTTGAAAAGTACTTAATAGTTTTTAGGTACCTCAGTGTCAAAAATTACTGAATGACTCATTTAAAGTGAAATAAATCTAACCCCGCCCCCCCAAAAAAACTTCTCATGTTGTAATCACCTTGGAGTCTTTCCACCAGGACAAATATTACTAATGAGGGTAAAAGATAGACATCCACAAGAGAAGAAACCTTTATTCTTTAGATCATTTTGGGAGACTAATTAAAACAATAACCCTGAGCCTCTAAAAATATTACACTTCTGGCAAAAGTCCCAGGAGGCACAGCCACTCTCCCTAGATCCATGGTCCTCAGTCACAGTCTCTAGACAGTGTGACACACTCACAGTCCTCTCTGGGCTCCATTCCCTTATTGTCCAAATCAGCTTTAATGACAAGCAGGAAGAGAGGAAGAAAATATGCACTGTAGCATTTCTGGTTTAGTGGAGTTCTTTGAAACTTTTGAAATATGCATGTCTGCTCAAAAGACATTTGTTTTTTCTAGAAGATATGCAGAAAACTTCTGGAGCTTGTTAGCTTTTTGAATAATGGGCTCCCTTAGATGAGTATTCTCAAATGCTCAAATCGGTTTCTAGGTGCCACCCCCAGAGAAGCAAGTCAGCTGGACCAGCATGAGGGCAGGGTCTCCCCTCTTTTGTCCAGGGAATACTGATGCGGGTGGCCAGAGAGCCCTTCTTTAAGAAGTATTGCCCTAGCTGGGAAGAGTCCAACCACAGGCTTGAATTCTGCCAGGGTACCAGAGTGTCAAACAGGGTGGGGGTAGGGCTAGGAGGAGAGTATAATTTTTCCTACTATTCAGAGGTAAAGAAGGTAAGGCGGGGGGTGGGGTGGGTGGGTGGGGTTACTCTTCTGACTCAAGTGTAGAAGTTACATGTGTAATACTGGTCCCACCCTAAAACTAGTTCCACCACTTAAAAAACACAAGAGAAGCTTGTATCTTAATAACTAACAATATCCCCTAGTTAGCTAGGAAAACACAAACCAATCGTATTCACTAAATGTCTTCAATGTTGGCAAATGGTATGAGGACCACCTATGATGTCAGAATATTAGAATGCTTCACATGAGAGGGGTGTGTGACATTCTCTCTTCCCTGGAAGGTTTGTGTTCTAGGTTACAAATTACAAAACTATGAATCCTGGAGCAGAAGTAGCTCTGTTTTCTTTTGAAATATAGTAGTCACTGAAGTTCCATAAAAAGCCACCAAGAGGAGCTCAAAACCTGATAGAACAGAAACCCCCAACTGTCATGGTGCACTAAGAAATATCCTTGACCAAACTACAAATTCTTAGACATATCTTTGATAGGTTTGGAGAACAAAGCCTCTGAGTTTGCTTGTGAGATCGACAGCCTTACTAGGGTCTGGAAGAGGCACTGCAATTTCTCTCTCAACTTCTGAGTACGAATTCAGTTTTCTAGATGAGTTCCAGTAAGTTACTTGTCAGTCTTGAAAATCATCTGTAGGAAAAATGTACTTCCCACCGAAGTACACAGACTCGGGAGATGCAACGGGAAGAATCAGCTTCAAATAATTATGCTCGAGCTGAATGTGCAATGACTGAAGGGTGACAGACCCTTCATGCCAGCCTGTATTTCCAAATACAAAAAGAATAGATTTTGGAATCTCATTTAATGACCGACACGAAACTGGATAATATAGGTTGGAGAGCTACAATTTCTATATGATACACCTACCGTGAGAAAGGAACCTTGGGGTTGTATCATCCTAGAAAACTTACTTGCTTATGAATCACAAAGTGTTCCAAATTGAAACGATTTCACAGAAGGATACAAAAGCCTCTACTCCTCTCAGAAAGTAAACTATCAACTCCTCATGGACTTAACATCTGTCCAGGAACTCGTCACAGTTTTTTTTTTAACACCTCGGTCTTAACAGAAATAGATCACTTCTCAAATTCTTGGAAAGAAGAACTATCTGTGTGATTTCTTAATAAGGGAAGTGAATGTACTTCCTGGAAATATTATTGCAATTATATTTCTTTTTTTCCTCAGAGACTCCATTTGCTATTAAGCCTTCTGTCATTACTTGGAGCTCCTCGAGATTTGGCTGCCATTCCAGCCTGCAGACAGTTAAAGTGCTGAGGAGCTCCCCATGGAAGCAGGGCCGAGTAGGTGAATGGAACCTACTCTGTTCCGTTATCTTTGTTGTAAAATTGGTGTGCAGTGATCAACAGCACAGGCAGAAACAATTTCCCAGAAAGCCAAAACATTCAGCCATCAGCAGACAGTTAGTTAAGAACCCAGAGGAGACAGGGGTGGCGGGGGCGGTGGGAGGGGCCGGGGGTCGCGCTGGAGCCATTACCTCACAGGACGATGACTGAGTGCGGTAACTTGGCACTATCTTGAAGGTGATACTCCCCCGCATTTCCCGCTGGAGGGGGAAGAAAGGAGAGCTTGCTTAACACACAAATGTTGCACACAAAGACACGTGAGAAACCACTTGAGATGGGGGGGGATTAATGCAAGCCAGCTGAGCACGCAGGGGCCTAAAACGAAACGGAGTTGGAAGGTAGGGGCTGCTCACAGGAACAGACTTTGTTTTTGGGAGAAACCCTGTGAAGTCAAGGCTGACTGCCTTGTTCAGGCAGCAGCGATGGAACAGACCCCCCAGCGGTTCCCTTTTTAAAGGCACACAGAAACTTCTAAGTGCCTTTCAGAAGTGAGTATGAACTGAGCCAGACGAAAGAATAAGTAATTACACGGAGATGGTATTCGGTCTGCTACACGACGATGGTCTACTCCATTGAATTTGCTTTTTCTTTCCTAACGCTGGCCTCACGGTTTTTGCTATAGTGAGTTCGTGTGCTTATTTCACACGTAAGAGATATTCATGATGTGCGAGGCCACTACACTGTGGCAGGAAGACGGCCCAGGACCAGAGGTCCAAGACGTCAGCCTCTGCTCAGTACGACAGTGAACACAGGCCAGGGACCGTCATTCTGCTTTTTTAATGGGAGGCCAATTGTGAACACAGATTTTGGCTATGTACGGTCAAAAACGGCCAGGTCTACTATGTCTTTCCTTCCCTCTGTGCTGCAGAGAAATCCAATACAGCAGGCTACGACTCAGCTAAACAGAACAAGGCTTCTGACGTTGCTGATGTCAGCAGAATGGAGGGTGGGGAGAAACCGGTTCACCTATGCGCACAATTGGGAAGGTTATCTTTACACATTTGCTCAGTAAGAAATGAGATCGAGGAGGCAAGGAGACCATGGAAGCCCACGCTGCTCGATGGGCAAGAGGTTTCCAAGCTCTGTTGCATGTAAACATTTTCCCAGTTGTCAGTTCTTGTGAGTGTTGTAGAAATTCAAGTCCAACAAACAGTGGGACCAGAAAAATACTCTGACTACAAGAGAATACCACTTACTCATGCATTATAAAGCAAGCTAACAAACTGAACGTCAATCTTGGAGAAAAGACAAAGAAACTTTCATGTACTCACGAGCATTTTCTGCAGCTGTTCCACTGTTTGGTTAGCCACACTGATGCCGTTAATCTCCCGAATTTCATCACCGACGTGAAGTGTACCTAAAGAAAGGACACGGTTACGAACATGAAATGATGTATGTAACATTTAAACAAAGTCCAAAGGCAGCAATATAAGTAATTAAAAAATTAAGCTAACCATTGAAGGCCAGTGTTTCAGAAACAGGTACAGATTTGGCTCAGTGGTAAGCAGAGAAACAGACAGATCTACTTACAGAAGACACGCTTTTGAAAGATGGCTGTGGAAATCTGCTTATTTCTCTGAGAGAGGCACTGTGTATCGTGGTTTAAAATGACAGTTGCTAGATCTAGCCTGTCTGGGGCAAATCTCAGCTACATCCCATACCAGCTTTAAGATCTTGGGTAGGTCACCAAAATATTCCATGTCTCAGTTTTCAACATGTACAAAATGGAGATGAAAACAGTACCTATTTCATACGATTGCCTTGAGGATTAAGTTAGTTTAATACATGTAGAAGGATCAGGAGTGTTCGTGGCACATGGTAAAGTACCACTGAAGCGTCTGTTATCATTTCCTACCATTTTCATCACCATCATCTATCAAATATGATACAGAGAATTGTGATAATTCCTGTATAACACTCAACTTCCTGTATAACACTCAATCGTTTTATAATAATTTGGTAGGCATTTCAGGGTCCTGTCATACTTCAATTGGAAACAGTGCCCAAGAACCAAGGCTTAAATAGGGAGTTATGTGAAATTTTACTTATTTATAAATGGTGCATATGTTTACATACTGACCTGACATCATTATGAAAAGCTCACAGCATCTTTTAGAGGTATACACTAAATGCACATAAAGAAAATAAGACCCCTGAGATTTGCTTCAAAATATTCCCTAGGGGTGGACAGTAGGGGAAGTACAAATGACATTGGTGTGGCCGTGAAGTAACAGTAATTCTAGTGGGTTATGGGTACGCAGGTGATCGCTGCACTCTTCTTTCCACTTTTCTCTACTTGAACTCACTGCACTATTCTCTCTACTCATGTTTGAAAATTAATAAAATAAAAATCTATGGACTTTAGCTTCCTAGTGTAGCTGGTTAGTCACTAGAAGACTTCTTACAACTGTATCCCATCTAGGGCACACCTTTTGAAGTGTTACTAGTCTCACAAAAGGAATACAAATTCCTTTTTTTTTTTTTTTGGTAAGTAAAGCGATAGAAGTTTATTAAGTGAAGATACAGAAAAAGCTCTCAAGAGTGAGAGGGGTCCCAACGGGGTTGCCACTAAGGAGTACAAATTCCTAAGAGCACTGCCTACTTCCATCCCCTACCATTGGCTGCACATAAGGACCCGTGAGCTGGATCCAGAGTGGTGGCGAACGAAGGGTGGAACGAAACAGTGGAAAGGGTGGACGCCACAGCAGCAGTGCCTGCTAGCCGGATTCTGAGCCTTAGGCCAACGGTAAGTGACAGAAGCTGAGCCCAGGAATCTGGAGGGAGGCAAGATCCAGATTGGTGGCACTACATGGTAGCTAGTAGGAGAGGGAACAAATTCTCTCTGGAGGAAAGTATACCCAGTCTAGGCCCATTTCCATTAGTTAGAACAAACAATGAGTTCATAAAGGTCACCAAACATACAATAAGGCAAAGCCATCAGAAAGAGAAAAAACAGACTTAGATCATCAAGGAGGACAGCTACTAGAATGATCAGATACAGAATATAAAATAGCCACATGTTAAATATTAGAAAAAAAATAAAGGATGTAATTGCAAGGATGAGCACACAACATGAGATTATCAGATGTGAACAGATAGATTTGAAAATAAAACTAAGAACAAATGACTAGTACTTCTAGAAAAGAAAATGATAACTGGTGAGAGAAACCAGTGAATGGATGAGTTGAACAGGAATTCAGATATGGCTGAAGAGAATGTCAGTGAACTGGAAGATATAACCAAATAAATTACCTAGAATGTAGGCCAGGGAAATGAGATAGGGAAAACACGAAACAAGAAATAAAGAAAATAGGAAAAAAATTAAGAGATATGGAGGGAATGTCTAACACATGTCTAGTGGAGTTCAAAAGCAGAGAATACAGAGAATGGAGAAGGGGCAATATTTGAAGAAATAATGGTTGTAAACTTTACTGAACTGATGAAAACATGATTATGCAGATCCAGGAAGAATAACATATCCTAAAGAGGGTAAATAAAGAGAAAGCCATGTTGGAAGGTAGTGAAACTACAGAACATCTAAAGACAAAGATCTTTTCCCCTCCAAAGACAAAGTTCTTAAAACACCCAGAGAGAAAGGAGAGATCACTTACAAGGCAAGGACAATTGTAGTGACATCAGACTTTCCAATGTCAAACAATGGATGCTAAAATACAACAGAATGGTAACCAACAACCTAAAACTGTGCTCTCAGCAAAAGCAATCTTCAAGATTGAGGATGAAATAAAATGTTTACAGATAAATACCACCTGAGGGAGTTTATCAACAGGAGACTAGAACTAAAGGAATTTCTAAGGATGTACTTTAGGAAGAAGGAAAATGCTCCCCAAAGGATGGTCTGTGATTTGAGAAGGAATGGTGAGTTTATATCTGAAACTAATATACCAAACACTTGTATGTTAACTATACTAGAAATAACATAAGATAGAAGGAATGGGGAGTAAATAAAATCACAAACATTTATGTAAATCCAAACAAATCAGTCATGTTAGTAATTGCAAATTTGTGAATTTAAAATAGGACGGAACAAAATGCTGGGCAAAAATAATATGTAAGTCAATAGTGTGATCAGATTTAGTGTTCCAGTGTCTTTGGGAGTGGGATTAAGATATGATTTCACTCTGGCATACATAATGTTAAGTACACATGATAAAATTTCAAGGTAACCACCCAAAAAATAGAGTGCTGAAATTCTAAACTCCCACGGGGAAAAAATGGAACAAAAAATGAACAAGAAAATCCATTAAAAAATGGGATAAATATAAATAAAGATGACAGCAATCATCACAATAAATATTAATGGACTAACCTTGCCCATTAAAAGATAGTGATCATCAGAGTGCATTAAAAAATGTAATTTTCCAAATTTACTCAAGATATAGAAAGCCTGAATAACCTTATTAATGTTAAAGAAATTGAAGCAGTTAAAAAAATAGAATCTTTCCTGGGGTACCTGGCTGGCTCAGTTGGTAGAGCATACAACTTTTGATCTCAGGGTCATGAGTTCAAGCCCCACATTGGGTGTAGAGCTTCCTTTAAAAAAAAAAAAGTCTTTTCTAAAAAAACCAAAATGAAAACCAAAACATCAGGCCTCAATAGTTTTTTTTAAAGATTTTATTTATCCATTTGACAGACAGAGATCACAAGTAGGCAGAGAGGCAGGCAGAGAGAGAGAGAGGGGAGGAAGCAGGTTCCCCGCCGAGCAGAGAGCCCGATGCAGGGCTCGATCCCAGGACCCTGGGATCATGATCTGAGCTGAAGGCAGAGGCCTTAACCCACTGGGCCACCAAGGCGCCCCAGGCCTTGACAGTTTTATAGGCAAGTTCTACCAAACTTTACAGGTACAAAGCATTCCAATATTTTACAAAGTCTTTCAGAGAACTCATGAAGGGAGAAGGCTCTCCACATCATTTTATGAGGCAATGTACCTTTGAAACTAAAACCCCACAGAGCAAGACAAGAAAGGAAAATTACCAGCCAGTCTCACTCATAATTACAAATACAAAAACTCTAAAAACATCAGCACACAGAATCCAGCAGTACATACAGAAAAAATAACACACAATGAATAAGCTGGGTTTATCTGAGACATGCAGAAGGGGTTTATCGTTAGGAAATCTTTCAAAGTCATTCACTATGTTAGTAGATAAAAGGAAGAAAACTCCAAATGATCATCTCAGCAGATGAAGAGCATCTGATAAGATTCACAACTCAATCATAATTAAAAGGCTCAGGAACTAAGGATAGAAGAGAACATCCTCAGCCCTAAGAGAAGGCATCTAACTAAAATTCTACAGTAAATGGTACTCTTCACGGCGAATCATGGGAAAGGTACTTTTCAAAAATAAGACTAGAAGGATGTCCATGACACCCACTTCAATCAGAGATGGCAGACCCTAGTCACACGGTAATATAAGAAAAAGAGACTATTTAAAAATATTTTATTTATTTATTTGACAGACAGAGATCACAAGTAGGCAGAGAGGCGGGGGGGGGGGATGCAGGCTCCCTGCTGAGCAGAGAGCCTGACATGGGGCTCCATCCCAGGACCCTGGGATCATGACCTGAGCCGAAGGCAGAGGCTTTAACCCACTGAGCCACCCAGGTACCCCTGCTTTACTCAATTTACAGCAACTTATTAAAAATAAGAAAGAAAATTCATCCTGGAGTCTAAAACCAATTCTCCTGCATGAGCACAGTCTACTCCCGCAGCCTCTAAAGATTCCCTGGAAGGCAGCAGCAATGCTGGACATCAGTGGTCAGGAAGGCATGAAAATGCTTCCAGGGTTACTTCCTGCTCTCTGAGGTTAAGGAAAAAGTAAAGAGGTGCTAAGGACAAAAAAAGCAAAAAACAGAAACAAAAACAAAAAACAAAAAAACCCACAACCCTCATCTCAAAGAAAGGAAGCCTAATTTTTGCACAGGAGAATCCTGTTTGGATCAGCCTGTCAATGCTAGTACCTATAACTCAGCCCTTTCAAGGAGGAGGCTATGGCTGCACGTGCAGATCTTGCCCACCCAAGAGTTAATGAAAGTTCCCCTTTCTCAAAAACTCATTCTTTCTGGGGCGCCTGAGTGGCTCAGTGGTTAAGCCTCTGCCTTCGGCTCAGGTCATGGTCTCAGGGTCCTGGGATCCAGCCCCACATCGGGCTCTCTGCTCAGTGGGGAGCCTGCTTCTCTGTCTCTCTCTCTGCCTGCTTGTGATCTCTGTCTGTCAAGTAAATAAATAAAAATCTAAAAAAACCACAAAACTCATTCTTTCTTTACCTTGGGCCTTAGTGGGTTCCTTTCTCAGAAGGACTGCAATTACTGTAGCAGGTATTAAAAACTTAATCTAGATTTGCTATCTCTTATTTTACCATTTAATTTTTATACTATTTATCAAACTCTAATTTCCTAATTTAGAAAGAGTATATCTCATTCCTGTGTGAATGAGAAATTCTTCAACTGCCATTACGTATCTATATCCATAAATGAATGTACATATGTATGTACGTATGTCCCAGAATAGATGCCTTCCAGATATCCAGGGGCCGGGTAGGATATTTGCTTTATCCTTCATGGTCTTTTTAAAGTCAAGATCCAAACAGTGATTCAGAGATGTTCAGTAACAGAACTGTAATATACCCTCGCCCCCTTATCCACAGGCGGGAGCATGTACAGAAGAATGTGAACAAATGGAGACCAACAGTGATTAAAGCACTTAAATAGATCATTATGTGGACCACAGAGTAAACAGATTGTTTATATGGATCATAAAAAATACTTTCTCTACTAGGCTATAGGAAAAAAAAGGTAAGGAGGGAGAGAATCACATATGAAACTTACCTTGCCTGTGAATCATGCCCCCATGCATAATTCTTGCGACAATACAGTGATTGAGCTCATTCATTTTTAAAGTGATTCCCTGTAAAAAGGTAAGTAAAATAGAATTACTATTTTTTTTTTATTTGAGAGAGACAGTGAGAGAGAGCGTGAGTGAGGAGAAGGTCAGAGGGAGAAGCAGACTCTCCGTGGAGCTGGGAGCCTGATGGGGGACTCGATCCCGGGACTCCAGGATCATGACCTGAGCTGAAGGCAGTCGCTTAACCAACTGAGCCACCCAGGCGCCCCTAGAATTACTATTCTTTTTTATGTTTGTGATTTCACTGTAGATAAGTTTATTTACTAAAAGTTAGGAAAACATTCAAGAAAATATGGAAAATGAAGGAGGAAAACCGTCAGTTACTCCACCATGCTAGGACAAACATGTTATTTTTGGTATTTTGATTGCTATAATAGCAATACATACATTCTATACTGTGCTTTTTTAAAAAAGATTTATTTATTTTTAGAGAGAGAGAGCATGAGCAGAAGGGACAGAGGAGAGGGAGAGAGAATCCCAGGCAGACTCCACACTGAGCACAGAGCCTGACGTAGGGCTTGATCGCACGAGATCATGACAGCTGAAATTAAGAGTCAGGTGTTCAACCAACTGAGACAACTTAGCACCCCTTAAGGTGTACAATTTGGTAAATTTAACACTACATATGTGAAAACATTACTATAATGAGGAGCATGACTCTATTCATCACCCCGAAAAATTTCCTTGTGCCCACTGGTAATCTACTCCCATCCCTGTACCCCCTTCGCCTGGGCTATGGCCTCTCACACAGTATGCACTCATTTTTGTTGCTTTTTTACAATTCACAGTGTGAGATTTAATCACATTGTTGTATGTATCAATGGTTCATTCTTTGTCCTTGCTGAGTATTCCATTGTATGGATGTTATCATTTTGTTTACCCATTCATGGACTGCATTTTTTCCTTAGCTTTGGATGATGAGAAGTAAGCTGTATTCCTGGGCTAGTCTCCAGCTGGTCATGATGTCTTCTTCTTTTGTTAACATATGGATTTGTTTGAGTTTTTGCATCTATATTCATGAGGGATACCAGTCTGTAGTTTTCTTTTCTTTTTTTTTTAAAGATTTTATTTATTTATTTGACAGAGAGATCACAAGTAGGCAGGGAGGCAGGCAGAGAGAGAGAGGAAGCAGGCTCTCCACAGAGCTGAGAGCCCGATGTGGGGCTCGATCCCAGGACCCTAGGATCATGACCTGAGCTGAAGGCAGAGGCTTTAACCCACTGAGCCACCCAGGCGCACCTGTAGTTTTCTTTTCTTGTACTGTATTTATCTGGTTTTGCTATCAGGGTAAAAAATGCTAGCCACCTAATAATAATAACAGCAACAACAACAACAATGACGACGACGTTGGGAAGAATTCCTTCCTTTTCAATGTTTTGGGGAAAGTTTATGAAGAATTATATGTTTGGTAGATTTCACCAGTAATGCCACCTTGGGAGTTTTCTTTGAGGAATGGTTTTAACGACAAATTCAATTTTTAAATAATAGAGGGCAATTCAGTGTATTTCTTAAGTGAGTTTTGGTGTGCTTCTGTCTTCCCGGGAATTCGTCCATTTCATCTAAGTCACTGAATTTCTTTTTTTTTTTTTTTTTTTAAAGATTTTATTTATTTATTAGTTAGAGAGAGAGAGTGAGCACAGGCAGGCAGAGAGGCAGGCAGAGGCAGAGGGAGAAGCAGGCTCCCCGCCGAGCAAGGAGCCCAATGTGGGACTCAATCCCAGGACCCTGGGATCATGACCTGAGCTGAAGGCAGCCGCTTAACCAACTGAGCCACCCAGGCGTCCCAAAGTCACTGAATTTCTTGGCATAAGGTTGTTTATAAGATATTCTTTATACTTTTTTATGCCTGCAGATTCTGTAGTAATGTCACTATTTTATGCAGGATATTGGTAATTAATGTCTTCTTTTTTCTCTGATCAGTCTGGTCTTCTCAAAGAAAAGCTTGTTTTATTGATTCTTCCTCTATTCTGTTTTCTATTTCATTAATTTTCACTTTGATCTTTATTATTTCTTTTCTTTCACTCACATTGGGTTTAATGTGCTCTTTTTTTGTTCTAGTTTCTTAAGGTAGAAGCTGAGGTCATTTAAGATATTTCTTTTGTAGTACAGGTGTCTAATGTTACACATTACTCCCTAAGTACTGCTTTTGCAGCATCCCAGAAATTCTGGTATATTGTTTCATTTTCATTCACTTCAAGATACTTTTTAATTTCCCTTTTGATTTCTTCTTTGATCTACGGGTTATTTAGAATTGTGTTATTTAGTTTTCAAATACTTGGGGAGTTTTCCCAAGGTCTTCCTGTTATTCACTTCCAATTTAATCACAATGCAGTCTGAGAATTATATACTTTGATATTAATACAGCCACTTCAGCTTCCTTTTGTTTAGTGCCATCATAATATATCTCCTATCCTTTCACTTTGAAACTATCTGTCTTTACGTATAAAGCAATTCCTGAAGGCAATATATAATTGGGTCTGTCCCCCTCCCCCACCTGACAACCTCTGCTTCTTAATTTGGGGAATTTGGACTACTTACATTTCATAGGATTATTGACACAGTCAGGTATAAATACATTTTCTTGCTATTTAATTGTTTTGTTCTATCTGTTCCATATTTTCCTTTTCCTCTTTATCTGCCTTCTTTTGGATTAGCTTATTTTTATTCTATTTTCTCTCCTGTGTTGTCTGATTGGCTATAATTTGGTTTTGTTGTTTTGGTGGTTGCTTCAGATGGTATCCATTTTTAACTTATCACAATTCAAGTGACATTATACAGTGTCACATATAGTATAAGAGACTTTTAAGAGTATAGTTCCACTTCCTTTCTCCTGACCTTTGTGCTAGTTATACATTTTACTTTTACATGTAATAAGCCCCCAAACACATTGCTGTTATTTTTGCTTAAACTGCCAATTATCGTTTAAAGAGATTTAAATGATAAGGATATCCTTTAACATTTCTTACACTGTGGGTCTACTGAATTCTTTCAGTTTTGGTATGTCTGAAAATGTTATTGCCTTCAGTTTTTGAAACATACCTTTGCTTGGTTTTAAATTCTAAGACAAAACCTCTCAAGGTTTTGTTTTTTCTTTCAGTACTTTAAAGACACTGTTCTTCTCAATTGTATTGTTTCTGATAAGAAGTCTGATGCCATTCTTATCTTTGTTCCTCTGTATGTAACATTTCTTTTTTTAATCTGTTTTTAAGATCTTCTATTTGTCATGGTTTCTAAACCATTTGATTAAGATGTACCCTGGTATTGTTTTCTTCACGTTTCTTGGGTTTGGGGTTCATGGTGGTGTTGCACCTACAGATTTATAGTTTTCATCAGGTTTGGAATGTTTTCAAACATTATTTCTTTCTTTTTTTTTTTTTGGTCTTTTAAATATTTTATTTATTTATTTGTCAGAGAGGAGAGAGAGAGAGCACACAAGCAGGCAGAGAGGCAGGCAGAGGCGGAGAGAGAAGCAGGCTCCCCGCTGAGCAAGGAGCCCATGCGGGACTCGATCCCAGGACCCTGGGATCATGACCAGAGCCAAAGGCAGTGGCTTAACCCACTGAGCCACCCAGGCGTCCCTCGAACATTATTTCTTCAAATATTCTCTCTCTTCTTCATTCTCTTCTCCTTCATAGAATCCAATTAACTATATGTTATGCTGCCTGAGGTTGTCCCAGAGCTCAGTGATGCTTTTCTTTTCTTTTTTGAGAGAGAGAGCGAGCGCATGCTCGTGCACAAGCAGGGGGAAGGGGCAAAGGGAGAGAGAGAAAATCTTAAGCAGGTTTCACGACCCACAGTCAGCATGGTGCCTGACTCGGGGCTCGATCTCATGACCCTGAGATCATGACCTGAGCTGAAAACAAGAGTCAGATGCTTGACCGACTAAGCTACCTAGGCCCCCTGCTTTTTTCATTTTTTTTTTTAAAGATTTTATTTATTTATTTGATAGACAGAAATCACAAGTAGGCAGAGAGGCAGGCAGAGAGAGAGGAGGAAGCAGGCTGTCCGCAGAGCAGAGAGCCCGATGCGGGGCTCGATCCCACGACCCTGGGATCATGACCCGAGCCGAAGGCAGCGGCTTTAACCCACTGAGCCACCCAGGTGCCCCTGCTTTTTTCATTTTTAAAAATTCTTTTTCTGTATTTCATTTTTCAGTTTCTATTGCTGTATCTTTGAGTTTACTAATCTTTGCTTCTCAAATGTCTGATCTGCCATTAAACCCATAGTGTATTCTTCTGCTAAGTCTACTATCTTTGTCAGGTCTGTCAGTTTAATTGATTATTCACTATGTTATAGGTCATACTGTCCCCCTTCTTTACATGCCTCGTAATCTTTAATTCAATGCCAGACACTGTGAATTTTATCTTGCTGCATGTTAGATGTTTTTTATTCTTACAAATATTCTTAGGCTTTGTTCTGGGATGTAGGTCACTTACTTGGGTCAATTAGTTTGATGTTTTGGGTCTTGCTTTCATGATTTGTTAGGCAGGTCTTGAGCAATTCTGAGCCTAGGGCTAGTTATTCCTCACTACTGAGACAAGATTTTCCTGAGCATAACTCTATATACTGTGCCATGAATTCGTTTTCCAGGCCAGCTGGTGGTTAACAGGCAGCGAGTATTGGGTACTGTTCCCTCTAAACCTTTTGGATGGTCTTTCCTTGGTTCTGGGTAGTTTCCTCTCATAAATGCACTGATTATAACTCAAATGAATACTTCAGGGGGACCCTCTACAGATCTCTGGGGGTTCTCTTCCTGCGCAGCTCTCTTTTCTTCGGTCCTCTGTCCTGTGCACTTTAGGTGCCTAGGTCACCTTGGATTCTCAGCTCTGTGTCCTCAATTCAGAATTGCCTGCTCTGCCTCAGTTCTCCCTTCCTGTGGCAGTTTCCTTCCTGGAAACTCTTTCAAGTCAAAAAGGTCAGGTGATCATAGGGCTCACCCTGTTTGCTTCCTGTCTCTTAGGGATCATTTTCCTTTGTTGCCTGATGTCCAATGTCTCGAAAACTGTTCTTTTATGTAATTTCATTTGTTTAAAAAATTTTTTTTGGTTATTTCGGGTGAGAGGGTAAATCTGGTCCTTGTTACTCCATCTTGGCCAGAAGTAGAAGCTCCACATATTTAATGCCAGACTACTAGTCTACAGAGATCACTTTTTGTTTTCCCATTATTCTCTATTATAAGATAAACTTTCATAAGCATATTTTTTGGACTAGACCTGGCTGATCTTAAAAATCACATGGGGACCTTTTAAATAATACTGTCTCTTAAACTCACTCCTTGGATTTAGATTCAGGAAGTCTGGAATGGAGCCCAGAAATCTATATTTTTAACAAGTTCCCTTGGTGAAAACTGGTCTTGAATTTGAGATGATTAAGAATAGGGGGACGGTCTTATCTTCTTCATTGGAGAACAACACTGTTGGAAAGGTTCATGAAAATATCTGAGCCTTTATAATTTAGACTCGGAATCTGCACAATTCCAGAAAATAAAACTTTGCTTGGTTCCTATTTTGCAGCTCTTAGAAGTAGTGGGCAAGCAATGTGAAAAACTGGTATATCAAAATGTTTCCAGCCCCAATGTTCAACTGTAATGTTCAAGTTTCATTTCCAGCTTGTATATTCAATCAGCATGTACGGTTACCAAGAGAGGTGTTCCTGGAGAAATCCTATAAATTCATGTATAACTCACATCTAATTTCATAAGGGAAATGATAGTATGATGGGGGTTCAGTCCTTGAAATTAATAAATTAATGTATCCGTTCAACCAGCATTATCACGATCCTGTTATGTGGGCAGGCACTTGGCTAGGCACATAATGAATGAGACTATTCAATAGTGAACAGACAATAGTTATGAGACAGGCAGGGTCTCTCATGACTAGGGGGATGTTCACCTCAAACCAACTAGAGTTAATATTTATTATTTTGTCTGCCCCAAACATTTCTTTGCAGAGAGGAACTGACTCACATTCTCTCTGTTCCCAAGTTCCCAAACTCCAGGGAAGGGACTGGCCCAGACTGGGCTGGGTGCCTACTCATGAAACTACCCCCAGCTTGGGACAGATTCCAGGCCTTTCCTTGCTTACATAAGCCTTTCCCCTACCGTCCAAGCTAGTTCAACTTTGGTCTTTATCACTTGCAACTGATGGAGTCTCAATCGACTAAGAGTAATTTCAAGGTGAAGTTGCAAATGGGAAAACAAGGGTATGAGGGAGTGTATCACCCTTATAGGGTGGATCTAAAGTAGTTGGACACATTATAGAAGGTCCAAAAAGCAAAAGGGATCATATAGATATATCCTGAACAGCAATATAATGCTTTTAATAAGACAACTAACCAAGAAAATGAAGCTGTATTAAATGTAACAGAGAACTGTATTCCATTATTGAAAATATCTATTTTATATCAAATAATTTCCATTTTTTATGGCAACCAGTCAAAAGGGGAATACACACTTTCGGTAGGATCAAAGACAGAACAGAGAAGGGCTTCTTTAAGGAAACTTCTAGGGGAGATTTGGCCATTTTATGCTTTCTGAAGAAAGTAGCTGAGGGATACACTTTTACTCAGCCTGTGGGTTTAGGTAGTGAGCCTCCATAGGAAAGATCATACAAATGTCATTGGGCTACTTTAGAATATGATAATCACTGGACACTTCTGGGCCTCCTTCTTGTGGTCCCCTCCAGCTTTCCTGTCTGTTTTGCTTGGCTGAAGGTCACCACTTCTTCCTGCCTCTCGGACACAGGCTTTTCTCCTCTATAGCTCTATCGCTAACTCTTCCTGTTTAGCAAACTATGCTAAACTGCGTATTTACTTATTTGATGTTGGCAGCCCTGGGGAAAGTGAGCTCTGGGAAGGGGCTGTGTCTTTCCTGCCACTACATTACTGGCATCCAACATAGTGATTTGCACATAGTGGGCACTTAACATTTGGTAAATGAGTGAATGAATACGTAATATGAGTAAATGGGTATTAGACTTTCAGAGCAGGGTGGGATCTGGGGGGTCATTTAGCCAAGTATGCTTCTGGCAATAATTGCTAAGCAAAGTATGAGCAGACTTGAAGTGATCTTCCCAAGGCACCCAAAGGCTGCTACTGTCTGTGAGCTTAAGCCAAAGGGTTGTTTGGATGGCACTGAAAAGGGGTGAAGTGATTCATATGCCCCCTGCCTGCTTCAAGTGCTGGGCAGAGATCAGTAAATGAGAATTACAGCCAGAAACATCTAGAGCTGAGGGCTCTCTGGAAATCGCAGTCAGAGAATCACTGCTCTGTAGCTCTCCCTTTAATCTGGAAAGCAACTGGGCAGCTTTCTTAAGTAGGGAATTTGTTTTTCTATATTGCAATATCCCTTTTCTGTGCTCTGAGGGAAAGATAGGAGTGCATAAGTCTGAAGGCATTTTTTCTCCCTTTAAGATAGGATTCCT
The DNA here is from genome assembly GCA_003697995.1 of Taxidea taxus jeffersonii. Lineage (NCBI taxonomy): Eukaryota > Metazoa > Chordata > Mammalia > Carnivora > Mustelidae > Taxidea > Taxidea taxus. The sequence goes on along the minus strand of ML101244.1, from coordinate 2,163 downwards.
CCCCCAGACGTGGAACTTTTCCAATGGTCTTTATCTCAGTGGGTAGCATCACTGGACATCTGGCTGTGAACACCTAAAGCTTTAAGGGGCATCCTTGGTAACTGTTTCTCCCTCGGTCCCCACTGGCCGTCCGTTATCTAGGTCTATTGATTTTACTTTTTTGTTAAGTCTGTTCACCTCTTTCCATTTGGTATCCGCGTCTCCACCTCCCAGTTCCAACCGCTCTCCCTGGTCCTGAGCCAATAACTTCCTCATGGGTCTCACCATGACCTCCCTCCTCCCCCTCTAATCCGTCCTCTGGAGGGCGGTCTTTCTAAAATGCAACTGATCTCTCCCCGCTTGAAACTCTTCAATAGCCTTTCACTGTCTTTGAGATAAAGAAAAGAATCCTTAACATGCCTTAACATTCTTTCAACACTCTGTGTGTCGTTCCTGCCAGCCACCTTTCTATACTGCAGCCGTGGTGCCTTCTTTCCACCCAGAAACTACTCGAAGAGCCCTTCTGACCAGTGGGCTTCTGCACGTGCCACTTGGGTGGCCTGGACGGTCTCCACTCTGCCCTACTGCCCCACGCCCCACTTTGCTCGCTTAACTCCAAGGACTCTTTCTTCGATCTTCCTTTCCCCATGTACAAGGATTCTGTGACAATGAGGTAGGTTCAGCGTCAGTTCTATTCCAATGCTCTTCCTACACCCGGAGGAAACAAATTCGTATCAAAGAGATTGAGGTGAATGGAAGGAGTGTTATTTTAGCCACATGGCTCAGTTCTTGGAAGGCCTTCCAGATTGGTCTTCCTCTTCTTTTGCTGAAGGCCAAAGACCTTATAAGAAGATGTTTTTCACAACATCACTAGACATTCGCTTTGTCGATACCAGTATTTCAAATTGTGCCCCAGAGGTTTTTCCTGGAGTGCTGTACCAGGTAGGTCCTTTTTTTGGGTGAAGCTGCAGAGCATTTGTGAAAGGAGAGGCAGGGAGCGGGGAGCCTCAGGCATGCTGTCAGGTGGAACAGCTCTGGGTGGGAGGTGGTGGTGGAGGAGCTGGAGACAGGCCGCTTTTCACACTGTCCATGCCCCCCTTCCCTCCCCACCTCCTAGCAGTAGAGACTGAAGTTGGGTGCCCTACTTCTGGCTGGGACTTTAGAGTCTAGAAAACTTACCATGGGCTCATCTGTGTTCTTTTGGAACTGGACCAGGCGGACTCTGGTCACATTCTCCATATCCATATCTCCGTTGGCGCTTTCTGGAGAATCACCATTTAAATAGGGCGAGGTGGGGGGAGGAGTGACCCTCAATGCTTCATCACTGTAAACTTCATGAGCCACTACATCGTGAGTCTGAAGTAAGGCCTGGTAGTTTATGAAGAAAGTGAAATATTAGTAATAGCACTATGCCAGGAGAAATGTGTTATCTCAAATAAAGGCAGACATAATGCAATTTCAAAGAACTAAGTAGAAAGAATCATCTGTAAACAGAGGTGGCAAATTTGGACTAGGGCTTACAATGGGAACACATTTAAAAAGAAACAATGCAATAATTGGAGTTTTGAGCAAATATCTTTCTGGAAAGTATTAACCAAAGGATGAAGATAATTTATAACCTATGACTTAGTAAAAGGAATGAAAACACACACCGGTGTGCCTGAAAAAAAATGTAATTTTACAAAATATCACATACAATATGGAGCTCAAAGTCTAAATGTACATAATATTTTTGTTATTTTTCTTTTTTGAAGTACTTGCCCAAATGAGAAATAAGTTGACAATTATTATCATCAATATTTTTGCAAAGCCTGCAAACAAAGAAAAAGTGATTTCTTTGTATTGATACCCGCATATGTTATCTTGGTGAAACTGGATAACCAAGATCCCTGGTTTCCCTAAAAAAGGATATTCTTCCACTTACTGTCCTTTCTGTGTCATCAGAAAATAGTTTTCTTTTAAGATTTTATTTATTTGACACAGAGAGAGAGAGAGAGAGAGAGAGAGATCACAAATAGGCAGAGACAGGCAGCGGGGGCTGGGGGGGGAGCAGGCTCCCCGCTGAGCAGAGAGCCCAATGTGGGGCTCAGTCCCAGGACCCTGAAATCATGACCTGAGCTGAAGGCAGAGGCTTAACCCACTGAGCCACCCAGGCGCCTCCAGAAAAAAGTTTTTTTTTTTTTT
>ML101243.1:130076-156913 GCA_003697995.1 Taxidea taxus jeffersonii | reverse complement strand
TTCCTCTCAGGACTGCCTTTGCTGTGTCCCACAGATTTTGGACCGTTGTGTTTTCATTATCATTTGTTTCCATGGTTTTTTTCAATTCTTCTTTAATTTCCTGGTTGACCCATTCATTTTTTAGAAGGATGCTTTTGAGCCTCCATGTACTTGTGCTCTTTCCACATTTCCTCTTGTGATTGAGTTCTAGCTTCAGAGCATTGTGGTCTGAAAATATGCAGGGAATGATCCCAATCTTTTGATACCTGTTGAGACCTGATTTATGACCCAGGATGTGATCTCTTCTGGAGAATGTTCCATGGGCACTAGAGAAGAACGTGTATTCTGTTGCTTTGGGGTAGAATGTTCTGAATATATCTGTGATGTCCATCTCGTCCAGTGTGTCATTTAAGACCTTTATTTCCTTGTTGATCTTTTGCTTGGATGATCTGTCCATTTCAGTGAGGGGTGTATTAAAGTCTCCAACTATTATTGTATTCTTGTCAATGTGTTTCTTTGATTTTGTTATTAATTGGTTTATATAGTTGGCTGCTCCCATGTTAGGGGCATAGATATTTAAAATTGTTAGATCTTCTTGTTGGACAGACCCTTTGAGTATGATGAAGTGTCCTTCCTCATCTCTTATTATAGTCTTTGGTTTAAAATCTAATTGATCTGATATAAGGATTGCCACCCCAGCTTTCTTCTGATGTCCATTGGCATGGTAAATTGTTTTCCACCCCCTCACTTTCAATCTGGAGGTGTCTTCAGGTCTAAGATGAGTTTCTTGTAGGCAGCATATGGATGGGTTTTGTTTTTTTATCCATTCTGAAACCCTGTGTCTTTTGATTGGGGCATTTAGCCCATTTACATTCAGGGTAACTATTGAGAGATATGAGTTTAGTGCCATTGTATTGCCTGTATGGTGATTGTTACTGTATAATGTCTCTGTTCCTTTCTGGTAATACTTTTAGGGTCTCTCTTTGCTTACAGGACCCCTTTCAATATTTCCTGTAGAGCTGGTTTGGTGTTTACAAACTCTTTCAGTTTTTGTTTGTCCTGGAAGCTTTTTATCTCTCCTTCTATTTTCAATGATAACCTAGCTGGATAAAGTATTCTTGGCTGCATGTTTTTCTCTTTTAGTGCTCTGAATATATCATGCCAGTTCTTTCTGGCCTGCCAGGTCTCTGTGGATAAGTCTCCTGCCAATCTAATATTTTTACCATTGTACGTTACAGACTTCTTGTCCCGTGCTGCTTTCAGGATTTTCTCTTTGTCGCTAAGACTTGTAAATTTTACTATTAGATGGCGGGGTGTGGGTCGATTCCTATTGATTTTGAGAGGTGTTCTCTGGGCCTCCTGGATTTTGATGCTTGTTCCCCTTGCTATATTAGGGAAATTCTCTACAATAATCCTCTCCAGTATACCTTGTGCTCCTATTTCTCTTTCTTCTTCTTCTGGAATCCCAATTATTCTAATGTTGTTTCATCTTATGGCATCACTTATCTCTCAAATTCTCCCCTTGTGGTCCAGTAGTTGATTGTCTCTCTTTTGGTCTGCTTCATTATTCCCTGCCATTTGGTCTTCTATATCACTAATTCTGTCTTCTGCCTCATTTATCCTAGCAGTAAGAGCCTCCATTTTTTATTGCACCTCATTAATAGCTTTTTTTATTTCAACTTGATTAGACTTTATTTCTTTTATTTCTCTAGAAAGGGTTTTTATTTCTCCTGACAGGGTTTCTGTAATATCTTCCATGCCTTTTTCGAGCCCGGCTAGAACCTTGAGAATCGTCATCCTGAATTCCAGATCTGACATATTACCAATGTCTGTATTGATTAGGTCCCTAGCCTTCGGTCCTGTCTCCTGCTCTTTTTTTTGTGGTGAGTTTTTCTGCCTTGTCATTTTGTCCAGATAAGAATCCGCTGTTCTCCTTGTTAAGTGAACTTGGTCTTGGCTGTATTTCTTTGATCTTCTGGGGGAGGGGCCTGTTGTAGTGATTCTCAGGTGTCTTTGCCCCAGGCGGAGTTGCACCGCCCTTACCAGGGGCCGGGCTAAGTAATCCTCTCAGGTTTGCTTTCATGAGCTTTTGTTCCCTGAACGCGCTTTCTGTAGAGTTCTGGAGGACGGGAATGACAATGGCGGCCTCCCAATCTCCGGTTCAGAGGAGCCGAGAGCTAGGGGCCCCAGTCTTCAGTGCGCCTTCAGAGAAAAGCGTTTAATCCCTCCAGTCTCCCTGGCCCACGTTTGCGCCGGAGAGTGCGCGCGCACGCGTCCGCCCGCAGACACCGCGCGCCCGCAGACACCGCAGGCCCGCAGACCCCACGGGCCGCCACACCGCGGGCCCGTGGACAATGCGCGCACCCGCAGACCGCGCGCGCCCGCAGACCGCGCTCAGAGAAAAACGTGCGTAAGCAGTCCTGTCTCACTGGCTTCTGGGAGTGCTCCGAGCTCACCCAGCCTGTGACCAAGCGTCTCTGTCTCTGGCAGAGTCCCACCTGGAGTCTCCGGACCCCGTAGATCCCTGAGCTCTCCCGGGTCGGAGTCTCCCCGGATCTTGTGGGGACCCCTCGCACAGAGCACCGGCCAGTGCCACAGAGCACCGGTCCGTGTCACAGACCACTAGGAAATCTCGGCTCTGTCTCCGCAGCCGACTTCCCCGCTCTAATACCTGTGAGCTCTGCGACACTCAGACACCCCCGATCCTTCTGTGACCCCGTGGGACCTGAGTCCACGTTGTCCCCGTGAGGTCTTCACCCCAGTTTAGCCTCTGGAGTGATGTCCCTCCGTGGAGCCGACTTTTAAAAGTTCTGATTTTGTGCTCCGCCGCTTGCCGGGAGCCGGCCCCTCCCCCTGGGGTCTATCTTCCCGTCGCGTTGGATTCACTTCTCCGCTGGTCCTACCTTTCAGAAAGTGGTCGATTTTCTGTTCCTAGAATTGTTGTTTTTCTTCTCTTCGATCTCCTGTTGGATTTGTAGGTGTTCGGAATGGTTTGATAGGCTATCTAGCTGATCTCCTGCTGGCTGATGTCGTCTCAGCCTCCTACTTCTCCACCATCTTGACTCCACTTTTCACCATGTTGATTTTTAATCCAGTCTCTAGAACCTAGATCCCTGATTACACCATCTTGGAAGATTCACATCCTCTTAAGGTAGAGCACTTTGTTAGAATATTGATTATGATTTAAATAACAGCAATGCATCACCAGCAAGATCCTAATACACAGAAAATGCTATGAAAATATATTCAATCTACAAATGTCAGATATTTAATCAAATTGAAATATAATTGTTTTTTCCATACTGATTATTTTTAATGAAATTTTAAAACTTTTGAACCAAACCATAATTTTGTTTCTAAAAAAGTCTCTTATTTTACCTGTTTATCCATATTGTATGAGTCAATATCTTCATTCTTACAGAAAACTTACATAAATGAAATTGGCACATTAGAAACCCTACAGCTATTTAAAATAAATGCATGTTCATACTCTTCTCTTTTTTAAAAGTTTTATTTTAATTCCAGTTAGTTAACATGCAGTGTTATATTAGTTTCAGGGTGCAATATGGTGATCCAACAATTCTGTACATCACCCAGTCCTCATCACGAAAAGTGTACTCCTTAATCCCCATCACCTATTTTGCCCATCCCCCCAACACATCTCCCCTCTGGTAACAATCAGTGTGTTCTCAGTGGTTAAGAATCTGTTTCTTGGTTTGTCTTTTTCCCTTTACTAGTTTGTTTGGTTTCTTAAATTCCACAAATGAGTGAAATCATATTGTATTTGTCTTTCTTTGACTGAATTATCGCACTTAGCATTATACTCTCTAGCTCCATCCATGGCATTGAAAATGTAAGCTTTCATCCCTTTTTATGGCTGAAGAATATTCTAGTATGTGTGTGTGTGTGACTTCTTTTTTATCCAGTCGTCAACTTATGGACACTTGGGGTACTTCCATATCTTGGCTATTGCAAATAATGCTGCTATAAACATAAGGGTACATGTATCCCTTTGATTTAGTATTTTTATATTCTTTGGGTAAATATCCAGTAGGGTTATGGCTAGATTGTAAAGCAGTTCTATTTTTAACTTTTTGAGTAATCTCCATACTATTTCCCACAGTGGTTATAACACTTTGCATTCCAACCAACAGTGCAAGAAAGTTCCTTTTTCTCCACATCCTTCCCAATATGTATTATTTCTTATGCTGTTGGTTTTAGCCATATTGACATGTGAGGTGATATCTCAATGTAGCTTTGATTTGACTTTCCTGGATGGTAAGTGATGATAAACACCCTTTTATGTTTGTTAGGTATCTGGATGTCTTCTTTGGAGAAATGTCTGTTCATGTCTTCTGCCTACTTTTAATTATTTATTTTGGGGGTATAAGTTCTTTATATATTTTGGATATCAGATATGTCATTTCTAAATATCTTCTCCCATTCTGTAGGTTCCCTTTTAGTTTTGCTGATTATTTCCTTCACTGTGCAAAAGCTTTTTATTGTAGTCCCAATAGTTTATTTTTGCTTTTTTTTCCCCTTGCCTTAGGAGACATATCTAGAAAGAATTTGCTATAACTGATGTCAAACAAGTTACTTTCTTTGTTCTCTTCTAGGATTTTTAGGTTTTGTGTCTCACATTTAGGTCTCTACACAATTTTGAACTTATCTTTGTGTATAAGGAAGTGATAAAGTTTCATTCTTTTGCATGTTTCTATCCAGTATTCCCAACACCATTTATTGGAGAATTTTTTTTTCCCTTTGCATATTCTTTCCTCCTTTGTCAAAGGCTAATTGACCATATATTTGTAGGTTTATTTCTGGACTTTCTATTATGTTCTATTGATCTATAGAGTCTTTCTATTCTGTAATTTTCAAGATTGCTTTGGTTATTTGGGATCTTCTGTGTTTCCATACATATTTTAGGATTCTTTGCTCTATCTCCATGAAAAATGTCATTGGTATTTGACAGAGATTGCATGAAATGTATAGATTACTTTGGGTAGCATAAACATTTTAATAATATTTGTTCTTTCAATCATTGAGCATTGAATGTCTTTCCATTTCTTCATATCATCTTCAATGTCCTTCATCAGTGTTTTATAGTTTTCAGAGTACAGATCTTTCACCTCTTTGATTAGATTTATTCTGCAGTATCTTTTTTTCAAATATAGTTCTAAATGAGATTGTTATCTTAATTTCTCTTTCTACTGCTTCATTACGAGGGTATAGAAATACAACAGATTTCTGTCTATTGATTCTGAACCATGTGACCTTACTATTTTACCTATGAGTTCTAGCAGGTTTTGGTTGAGTCTTTGGAGTTTTTCTATGTATAGTATCATGTCTTCTGCAAATAATGAAAAATTGTGGATGCTTTTTATTTTTTTGTTGTCTGATTGATATAGCCAAGACTTCCAGTACTATGTTGAATAAAAGTGGTGAGGGTAGACCTCCTTGTCTTAGGTTGATGTTAACTGTGGGTTTTTCATAAATTCCCTTTGTTATGTTGAGATATGTTCCCCCTTGGCCTACTTTGTCATGATTGGATCTTGTACTTTTTCAAATGCTTTTTTTTTTGGTGTCTATTGAAATGATCATATGGTTCTTATCCTTTCTCTTAGTAATATGATGTATCAAATTGATTTGTGAATATTGAACCATCCTTGCAGCCCAGGAATATATCCCACTTGACTGTGATAAACAATTTTTTTAATGTATTGTTGGATTCAGTTTACTAGTATTTTGCTGAGGATTTTTACATCTATGTTCATCAGGGATATAGCATGTAGCTTTCTTTTTTCATACTGTCTTTTTCTGGTTTTGGTTTCAGGGTAATGCTGACCTCATAGAATGAACTTGGAAACTTTCCTTCCTCTTGTATGTTTTGTAATAGTTTGAGGATAGGTATTACTTCTTTTTAAAATATTTGGTAGAACGTGCTTGTGAAGCCATCTTCTCCTGGACTTTTGTTTTTGGGGAGTTTTCAGATTACTCATTCATTGTTTAATTTCATTGTTGGTCACTGGGCTGTTTAAATTTTCTGCATCTTCCTATTTCAATTTTGGTAGTTTTATGTTTCTTGGAACTTATCCATTTCTTCTAGGTTGTACAATTTGTTGGCATATTGTTTCTCATATCACTCCTTGTAATTATTTGTATTTCCGTGGTGTTGGTTATTTCTCCTTTCTCATTCATGATTTTATTTATTCGCATTTTTCTTTTTTTTTTTTTTTTCTTGATAACTCTGGCTACAGTTTTATCAGTTTTAGTGACTTTTTTTCAAAGAACCAATTCCTGGTTTCATTGGTCTGCTCTATTTTTTGTTTGATTGTTTTTTGTTTTTACACAATTTCTGCTCTAATCTATATTATTACCTTCCTTCTGCTGCTTTTAGCAGCTTTTTTTGTTTTGTTTTGTTGTTGTTGTTGTTGTTTTTAAAGTTAGGTTGTTAGAGACTTTTCTTCCTGAGGTAGGCCTGTATTGCTATAAACTTCCCTCTAAAGACCATTTTTGTTGTATCCCAAAGGTTTTGTAACATTGTGCTTTCATTTGTTTCCCTTTATTTTTTTAAAATAATATGTTGGCTGTTCCATTCATTGTTTAGTAGCATATTATTTAATCTCCATGTATTTGTGGTATTTCCAGTTTTTTTCTTCTGGTTGACTTCTAGTTTCATAGCAATGTTAGAAAAGATGCATGGTATTACTCTGAACTTCTTGAATTTAGTGAGGCTTATTTTCTGGCCTAATATGTGACCTATTCAGATAATGTCCCATGTGCATTTAAAAATAATGTGTAGGGGCACCTGGGTGGCTCAATGGGCTAAGCCTCTGCCTTCAGCTGAGGTCATGATCTCAGTGTCCTGGGATCAAGCCCCACATGGGGTTCTCTGCTCAGTGGAGAGCCTGCTTCCCCCTTTCTCTTCATGTCTGCCTCTCTGCCTACTTGTGATCTCCGTTTGTCAGATAAATAAAATCATTTAAAAAAATAAATAAAAAACAAAGACAATGGGTACACTGCTGTTTTAGGATGAAATGTTCTAAATATATCTGTTAAATCCATATGTTACAGTGTGTCATGAAAAAACATTGTTTCCTTGTTGGTTTTCTGTTGAGGTGATCCATTCATGTAAGTGAGATGTTAAAGTCCCTTACTATTATTGTATTATTATTTATTAGCTCCTTTTGGTTTGTTATTAACTGTTTTATGGATTTGGGTGCTCCTATGGTGGGTACATAAACATTTACAATTGCTCTATATTCTTGTTGGTTTGTCCCCTTTATAGGCATATAGTTTTCTTCTTAGTCTCATGTGGCATTCTTTATCTTAACATCTATTTTATCCAACATAAGTATTGATACTCCAATCTCTCTTTTGACATTTGTGTACATGATTGATGTTTCTTCATCCCTTCACCTTCAATCTGCAGGTGTCTTTAGGTCTAAAATGAGTCTGTCTTATCGCCAGCATATAAAGGGTCTTGTTTTTAATCCATTCAGTCACCCTGTCTTTTGAGTGAATCATTTAATTCATTTACATTCAAGGTCAGTATTTATAGATGCATATTTTTTTGTCATTTTATTTGTTTTGTGGTTGTTTCTGAAGATTTTCTCTGATGTTTTCTTATCTTTCATGGTTTCCTGGTTTACTTAAGTAATATGTTTGGATTTATTTTTCTTTATTCTTTGCATATTATTGCATATTATTCTTTGCATATTTGATATAAGTTTACCATTAGGTTTGTATATAACCTTTTTGCATATAGCAGTCTATATTAAATTAATGGTCATTAAGTTTGAACCCATTCTTTACTTCTTTTCTCCCCATGTTTTAGGTATATGTTATTATATTTTACATTGTTTTATGACTCTTTAATTTTTTTTAGAGAGAGGAAGCAAAGGGAGGGAGGGGCAAAGGGAGAAGGAAAGAGAATTTTAAGCAGGGTCCATGCCCAGTGTAGAACCTGACATGGGACTCAGTCTCACGATCCTGAGATCATGATCTGAGCTGAAATCAAAAGTCAGATGCTTAACTGACTGAGCCACCTAGGCATGTCTTATTTTACAACCTTTTGATCTGTGAGTTCCTTGACTGATTTTTTTTAAGATTTTATTTATTTATTTGTCAGATAGAGAGAGAGAGCACAGGAACAAGCACAGGCAGACAGAGAGGGAGGCAGAGGCAGAGGGAGAAGCAGGCTCCCTGCTGAGCACGAAGCCCGATGTGGGACTCGATCCCAGGACGCTGGGATCATGACCTGAGCCGAAGGCAGCCGCTTAACCAACTGAGCCACCCAGGTGTCCCCCTTGACTGATTTTTTACAGAAATATTCATTTTTACTGCTTTTGTGTCTCCTACCTTTGTAATGTAACTTTGGGGCTCTCCTTCCCACTGAAATTGTCTCTTTCAATATTTCTTGCAGGGCTGATTTAGTGGCTATGAACTCCTTTAATCTTCATTTGTTTGGGAAACTCTATCTCTCCTTCTATTCTTTTTTTTTTTTAAGATTTTATTTATTTATTTGTTAGAGAGAGAAAGCACAAACAGAGGAGCAACAGGCAGAGTGGGCAGATGGAGAAGCAGGCTCCCTGCTGAGCAAGGGGCTTGATGCAGAACTCAATCTCAGAACCCTGGGATCATGACCTGAGTTGAAGGCCAAAGCCAAAGTCACTTAACAACTGAGCCACCAGGTGTCCCTCTCCTTCTATTCTTAAGGGTAGCCTTGCTGGAGAGTATTCTGGCTGAAGAATTTTCCTACTCAGCACTTTGAATATATCATGCTGCTCTCTTTTGGCTTGCCAAGTTTCTGCTGAAAAATTCCCTCTTATCCATATGGGTTTTGCTTTATAAGTTATTGTCTTCTCTTGTCTTAATGTTTTTAACATTTTTTATTACCATATATTGCCAATTTAGTTGCAATATGACTTGGTATGTATCTGCTTTTGTTAAGAGTTCTCTGTGTCTGTTGGATCTGAATATGGATTTCCTTCTCCCAGATTAGGGATGTTTTCAGCTACTATTTCCTCTAATAGATTCTCTGCCCACTTTATATCTCTTCTTCTGGGACTCCCATAATATGAATACTATGTTTGATGGACTTACTGTGTTCCTTAAGTCTATTCTCATTTTTCATAGTGCTTTTTTTATCCCTCTTTTGTTCTAGCTTGATTATGTTCCACTCCTCTGTCTGCTAGGTCATTAATTCTTTCCTCTTCTTCTAGCCTGTTGTCCATTGCATCAAGTATGTTTCTCATTTCATTTATTGAGCCCTTTTTATCTCTGTCTGTTAAGGGTCTCACTCCTATCTTCTACTCTTTTCTCAAGTCCAGTGACTTTCCTTATGATCATTACTTTGAATTCTCTATCAGGAATATTAATTATTTGTCCCTGGCCTGAAAGTCGTGCATTTTAATTAGGTATGTTCTGATCTATTTGTGAAATGAGACCTGTCACCACCACTACCAGAACTGAGGCTCTGCAAAATTCCTGAATCAGGATATGTGGTGTTGGCAGGGGTTTGGACCAGTATTCCAGTGGAGGGGCTCACTGTGCTGGGACTGAGGCAAGTGTGACTAGGAAGGGTTGTTCCACCACAGCATAAGGGACAGGGCTTGTATAAGCAGGTTAAATAACGAGTATCAGCACTCTGCTGCTCCCACCAGTGGCCCTGTGCTTGTCCTCTGAAGAACAGGGAAAGAAATGACACCTTCCAGTTCTTTTGCTCCTGGAGGAGTCTCTCTGTGAATACCATCTCTCTGGAACATGGTCTGAGATGACTGAATCACCTCCCCACTGTGTGTACCAGGCACTCTTCAATAGCTATTTCCATACTGTGTGTCCTGGGGCTATTTGTCTGTCTTCTCCCCAAGAGCAATGCCCTGCAGGCTCTATCCCAGTCAAGCTACTGGCCTTTAAAATTCACCTTTAAGACCCACTGGTTGCAAGAGCTCCTGAAATTTGGCCCCTTACTTTCCAAGGCAGTTGCTGCAAGCGAATTGCTATCAGGATTCACTTTCCTCTGTGAGCTCCCCTGTATACTCATGTCTCTCCCTCTTCTCCATGACTATGCCTCCCTCCCCACCATAGCATCCATGATCCATTTCTCTCCTAAACCATGTATCTGCCTGCCTTTTTCCTTCAATGTGGCCTCTTCTCTCCCTTTAGTTCTGGAGTTTGTTCTGTCAGTCTTCAGGTCAATTTCTGGGATATATTTAGGATGATTTGGTAGTTATCTAGTTGTATTCATGGGATGAGGTGAACCTAGAGTCCTCCTAGTACAACACCATCTTCCAACCTCCTTTATATCTGTATTATGACAATACAGATAAGGGTTTCTTTAACTATATAGCTATGTTGAACAAAGCTAAGTATTCCTTATAGATGAGTTATTGAACCAAGAAAAGAACTCAGAAAAAAATATAGCCATTTCAAATTTCTTTGGCTAATCAAAATTCTAGAAACCAATAAAGAAATTATGTAAACATAATGAATTTCTGGAAATTCACACATTAGCTACTACAGTAACAAATAGTGATGTTTTATTAAATATTGTAGTATCTTCAGACTATATATACATATATGCTCACATTTACATACATATATATTGTGAAGATAAGAATATCTATATCTCTCTATACATATCTCCCTTCCATTTCTAAAATTAACACTTAGTGCTAAACAATTTTATTCTATATAGTATTTCTTTTCATTTAGAATCATATTATATAAATGATAGCATGGTAAATTTAAAAATTGCTTTCTGTGTGTCTGATACCATTACCTAAACACTCTGTCATCATGAAGAAATTTAAATGTGAATACTTTGTGGCATCAAACTTATCCAGAAATCTGAATGTTACATGCAAAAATATAATGGACACTCAGAAGAGTATAATTTTTACTTATTTCTATGTACAGGTTTATTTCATAGACTCTAGATGATATAGGACAGCCATTGCTAAATACTTGTTTCTAGTTTTTATATGTAAATAAGAAAAACTATCAGAGTGGTTGACTGAACCATTTGTAAAATTAACATGGAGAAGTGAATTTTTCTTCCTATTCCTATTTCTCAGGCACCATGTTGAATATTATCAATGAATACAAATAAGAATGTAAAATAAGCTAAAGCTTACATTATTAAAAAAATTATGCAAATGTTTATTTAAATGGCAAATTCCCCTGGGCATTTAAAAATATTTGCAAACAGATTGTTAACTGTGACTGATAGGCAAAGATAGTAAAGCTACAGCTTCGTAACTGCTGCCAGCCAAGGATCAACTAGAAATTGAGATTGAGCAGCTGTGAAGCTACAGAGCAAGTTAATTACCAAAATAATTATAAATAATGCATATAAAAATTAATTTCCACACAATTTTCAGAGGTAATAATATTATGTATGTAATATAGTGTGAAAGGTATTCTGGCCCATTGGCTTATGAATAAATAAAGGAGCGGAGAGGAGGGAGTGGAAGAGAAGGAAATGGAAGGGAAGGAAGGGAAGAAATCACAAATATAACATTACCATTAATTTCCCTACTATGATTCTGAATAAATTTTTCATTCCCCCTTCCTTCAACAATTCCTTATTGAATCGTTGCCTTTTATTTTGGGTATAGTATATACCCAGATATATAGTATTGGTATATAATGTGCAAAGGAAAATAGCAAATGCCCCTATGGGGCTTTTACTCCAAAATAAGGATATACATAAGCAAACAAGTTAATTGCAGATAGATGAGAACAAGTTCTGTAAAGTATAGGGATGTGATGAGAATGAGGATAAGGACATAGCACTGGGAGACCACCTCTCTGAGTAGGTGAGATTTGAGCTGAGTCCTGAAGACATGATAGGAGGAAGGCTTTTTGACAAACATCATTGTGAGTTGAAAAAACATCATGTTCAAAGACCTAAAGCAACCAAACATATTTATCACAGTGAAATACTAGATAATAAACTGATTTTTTTCATTTCACTGTTCTTGAAGATAATCAGTATCCTATTAACTCAGCTGTCTGTGCCCAAACACTGGTATGTTTCTCATTATTATATCTAAAATCTAAGATATTAAAGGTACCATTGATTTCACTTTATATTAGACTGTCTAAGATGCTGACTTACTTTTGTATATAGATTTTCTTCTCTGTGATTCATAGCTTGTGATTTTAGTATTGCTATGGTTTCATTTCATTTTCTGGTTAAGAATAGAAAATTGCCTGGTCAAGATATTTGCTTAGAGAGTAATCCAATACTAACAGAGTACTTTTACAAAATCAAATTATCAGTGGATCTCAACATTGTACTATCCTACTTATTTCTGATATTGGCATTTCAAATATTAGCTATCAAATATTTTTATTGCTGAATTATTATAATTTCAAAGAGCTCATGCTATTTTAGATCTCCCTAATCCTTCTGCAAAGATTGACCATTCTCTAATTTGCCAACTGGTAACCTGCAGAGCATGCTTTAGCTATTACCTGTTCCAGGCAGATTTCTACTCCTCCCTGCTTTCTCCTCTTATGCTTCTCTGTGGACCTGTTAGATACCATTATCAACTGATCATACAGTATTATCTGTTTCCCCATACTAGACTGCTTAACACTTTAATTGTTTATAGGCTTCACATATATTGATCTGATGAAATGTTTGTTGATGTTGGGAGGGGAAATGTCCTACCAGCAACCTTCCCTGTGCTAATCTGGGGATTGTCATAGGACAGGAGATTCACTAGTCTAAAAATCTCCTATTTTGAAACACTTCACTTTATGTAAAGGGACTTTTTTAAAAAAAAGATTGTATTGATTTGAGAGAGAACATGCACACACAAGCAGGGGGAGCAGAAGAGGTTGCTGCAGAGGGAGAGCGAGAAGCGGGTTCCACGCCAAGCAGGGAGCACAATGCAAGGCTCCATCCCAGGACCCTGGCATCCTGACCTGGGCTGAAGGCAGACAGTTAACCAACTGAGCCACCTGGGTGCCCATAAATAACGGAATTTTAAAGAGCCTAGATTTGATTGTCCAGGCTCCAAGATCTAAACTTCTATGTGGCTAGGTACCAAAAGGGAGGGTCCAGGTGATTTAATGACCTAGATTCTTAATGATCATCTGTTATATAATGGTTTGGCTAAAGTTTATGAAGAAAGTTATTATGCCATAGAGTGGTAAATTTAGCCATGGTGAAAATTGCCAAAGAGTGTGTGACTAATTATTAAACTCACACTGCATTCGTAAGTTTCATTTTTTTCCCAATATTAATGAATGGGTTGATAGTATCAGTCTATCTAAAAGGTCACTTCATCTGTGACATTCTTTTTATAATCTTTCCATCAATATTAAGACAAAGGTAAATGCCATATTCTTGTGTGTTTTGCTTTGAAAACATTTAGCAAATGCCAAGCCATTGTAATTCTTCTAGCCACTCAATATAGAAGGAAGCTGTGGGTTATTGTTATTTTCCTTCAGCAATGCAACAACAGACAATGATGGTTTTACAAGTCAAGATAAACATGAAAAACATGTTCTTTCAAGATGAATCAGGTAACCTTTGGTGTTGTAGAGTTGCTCACTCTCTAGGAGCGTATGTCCTTGCCAACCATAAGCCCTAATTATTATCTAAATATTAAATTTGTAACAAATTATTATAGACCTTACTTAATCATTTAGATATTTGATGCCTGATTCTCTCATCTCTGTCTGAAAACATGTGAAGTAAATGTCCACAAAATAAAACTTTTTTTCCTTATTTGTATATAGTTATACAATTGGGTATGGAGCAATGGGAACCATTAACTCAGTTTCCATATTTCCCCACATCATTAAACATTTAATCTCTATAAAAGATGTTAGCTAAAAAAAAAACCCTCATCTTCTATAGTCTGGAGACCACAACCATTTATAAGAGAAAGAAATTAGTTCACGTTACATCTATGGAGTTGAAATCATTGCAGGATAAAACCATTCAGTGCAGTTCTCATGGAATATATAATTAATCTAGGAATCCATCATGTAGCAGTTTGGTTTGTTGAAAGCTATATGAAGTGATCTTTCCATCATTCACTTGTTTAGTTCATTGGGGGGGGTGAAATATGTATATTGAGATGTGGTAAAATATGGTGGTTAAGAGCATGGATACAGGAGATAGCCTGCCTCTGTGTAAAACCCAGCCCGCAACTCACTAAGTACCATTCTCTGTGATTCAGTTTCTTCATCTGGAAAATAAGAATACTAATAGTACCTGCCTTACAGTGTTGTTGTATGGATTAAATGCGGGGCCATATGTTAAGAAGTTATACAGAGTCTGGCACACGAGAAATTCTGGATAAGTGTGAGCTTCCATTGCTATTATTATATGTACTTCCGAGGACTCTATTACTCAAAAGTCAGCCCTCCTTAAAACATGGACAGTAAATATTCCCCAGTGACGGTTGTTCTAATACTGAATTGGGGTATGGATTGGAAAATGGTAGAGTTAATTCCAAATGTCAATTCATTTGGTCAATCTAACTATAATGATTATACAGAGTGTTTATAGAAATAAGCCATGAAGTTTTCTGTGATGGAATATAATGCCATGGTGAAAAGAAATATAGTGGATTTAAATAAAATGCAGGATATAGAAGGTGCTAAATAAAGGCATGGGTATAATTTGATTTTGGTGGCCTTGCAAGGTTTTTAATTATTATTCAGATGAGATATTTGGACTGAAAGTGGAAAGATATATATGATTTTGACAGGTGGACATAGTTGGATAAAGGGCTTTGTTGTGACTAATTCACCAGATATATAATATGAATGATGATAGATGATAGATAGATAGATGGATAGGGATATATAATAGTAGATGATTGGACAAACAGATTAGGTATTGATTATGTTAAAAATCTTAAATGCTCACTAAGGAAACTAAGGACACTGACCCTCTTAAGATGAGACAGCCAGTATTAAGTGTTTAAACAGAATAGAGATATAATTAAATCTGACTATTAGAAATAAAATATTGGCAGTTGTATAGAGAATGTCCAAGAAACTTTTGGTGAACTATTCTGGTAAAATAGTGCTTTGAATTCATGTCTTGAACTTCCACACCTACCACAAACACAATATAAAAAGTATAAAATAAAATAATACCAAATGTATCTATAGAACAGAAAAGGAACAATAACCTGGAGTGGTGAGAACTGGGTCATTAAGTTCCACCCCACTAGTATCTATATCCAAAAGCAAGAAATGTTACTGGTGGGGTAAAGGGGACAACAAGGACAATGTGCATAGTGAAGGACTGCTGTGAGATACGGGGACAGCCAAAGGACCTTACTGTTCTCTGGAAGAAGCCAGAAGACAACTGCCCCAGAGACTGGAATGCCAGCTTATACACAGGTAAATATACCTGAAGAAAATATAATAAGCCACCTGGACTGAACTTGGTCCAAATTTATCTTCTACCAACTTCATGCAAGGGCAGGAGCCCTCAGTGAACAAGTTAAAACCTATCATCATCAGCCTTGAAGCATGGAGAAGATAAGTTCCCAAAATGAACACTCCCAATGGCAGAAGAAAAACTAAAAGACAAACGACCAACAAAATCACCAGTTGAAGAATGAATTCACTGTCAAAATGGAAGAAAATGATAATTTAAGAAATTTATGATCCAAGAGTATATAATTAATAATATTATAAAAGAATGATAAATTATGAAAAAAAAGAGGTGCATATGAACCAGAAGGAAATGGACAGAGATTTTTAAAAATTAAGTAAAAATGAAATCAGACATACACAATTGAATTTTCCTTAAATCAGTCAAAAGGAAAATGGTAAATGAGTAATTCAGATAGGATAAACCAAAGGTTTTTCAATAAAAAAAATTATTTCTAAATATTTAATGTCATTTTTAAATGAAAAAATATTAAACACAGAAAACAGATGAGAACCTAATACAATAATTTTAATGGGGAAAAAATGGAATGGTAGAAAAAAAATAAAATATGTAGTGAGAATGAGGACTTTCCAGCTGTAAAGAATGATGTGAGATTTTAGATTAAAAGTAAATATCTAGTGCTAATATAAAAAATAAATTTGCACATTGATATTAAATTTAAATAAGAAAACCCTAGAAAGGAAAAGAAGGGCTATTACATGACAAGATAAAGAAGCCACTGAGAACATATAACAATTTTGAACTTGAATGTACTTAAAACCATCAATGAATGTTTTTAAAACTCAGGAGGAATTAAAAGGAAAATGAGGATGTATCAATATCTCTCCCTCAGATAATAAGAGTAATATTTAAAAAAACAAGGACATAAACAATATATGATCTAATAGAAACCTGAAATCCACAAATATATGATGTTCAATTTTTAAAGCATGTATGGAACCTTAACAAAAATTGACTACATATAGATGAGAAAAAATAAAGGCATTTCAAAGAATGGTATCTTAAAAACCACATTTCCTTTTATAGTGATGAGAGAGTACTTTTCCAAAGCTTTCTATCTTAGTTACTGATTAGAGGACCAAAATATCAAAGCTAAGGATGATGACGAATATCAATTTACCCATCAAATATAAAACCTGTTTTCTAAAACGTCATTATAGGACTCAACACAGAATTGCAACCTTCTGTAGAATTTATGGACACTTAAAATATGAACATGTTCTCTTATTATACTTTTGACTCAATTCCCATTCACCTGTTTCTTGATTTATTTTCTTATCTTAAAATAAGGAGATTCAATTATATAATGGTTAAGGACCCTTCCAGTTCAGTAATTGCATTATGATACATCTTTAATCTTTCAACTGCTGCATTTTCTCCATGTTTTTCATAGAAATAGTTTGTCTTTCTTAAAAGTGACAGAGAAAAGAGAGTTTGTGGAATCAGACAAATCTGATCTTGAATCAGTCCTGCCACTCACTAATTGTGTAACTTTACATGAGTTATTGATGCTGCTGAGCTCAGCTCTTCCATCTCTGAAAATAAAATCAACCTCAATTTTCAATGATGTGAAAATGTTTTGAAGTTTCAACCAATGTTGACCCCCAAAAACTGCAAGTCACCTATTAAGTGCTGGGCATTAAATGTGATAGATTAGAGGGCGCCTGGGTGGCTCAGTGGGTTAAGCCGCTGCCTTCGGCTCAGGTCATGATCTCAGGGTCCTGGGATCAAGTCCCGCATCGGGCTCTCTGCTCAGTGGGGAGCCTGCTTCCTCTTCTTCCTCTGCTGCCTCTCTGTCTACCTGTGATCTCTCTCTCTGTTAAATAAATAAATAAAATCTTTAAAAAAAAGTGATAGATTAGAGAGAGACAATCTAGACTATGGAACACATAGTATTAATTCCTTCCCCCTCTATTCCTCACCTTTCTCCCTAAGTCTTTCTCCCCAAGCACTAGTGTGTTACTTAGCATCAACAAACCATGTTGCTTTGTATATGTTAGAATGGGCATGCAGGGGGCACCTGGGTGGCTCAATTGGTTAAGTGTCTACCTTCCTCTAAGTCATGATCTCCGGGTCTTGGATGGAGCCCCTTGTTGGGCTTCCTACTCACTAGGGAGTCTGTTTCTCTTTCTCTTCCTCTTCCTTTCCCCACTGCTCATTGTCTCTCAAAATCTTAAAAAAAAAAAAAAAAAGAATGGGCACGAGCAAGAAACCAAGGCACAACAGTGCTGAGGAAGCCTCTCCCCACTGGAAAACTGGATATCTGAAACTTAAGCATACTGTTGAGACCCAGTCAAATTCCAACTTCAGACATAGTTTATGTGTGTTTGTCTCTAGCTCTTTGTTGAGCACAATACTGTGAGAGCTGCTCAGCAATTTGCAGGACAGAATAGCAAGGCAGGAACTCTCTCTGCTCTTTTCATAATTTATACTAAATTGATGCAGGCAGATAGCATGAAATGCCTTTTTGCTTTCCAGGTTTGAAACAACTAGTGAATCATTTATATGTTATTTTCCTTGTTTGGAAATTAAATATTCTCCATATTGAGGATTTTGGAGTATTTGAAAGGGGAGGATTATTCAATGTGCCTTGTGTGATGATAACCTACACTGTAATTTAAGCAAATTTACTTCCCAGGATATAAAATTTCAAGACACTCAGACAGGAATATTATATCAGTTTTTGGTAAGATTTTTCATATCTGTTTTTAATTTAGTCTTTAAATTTCATACTAGATAAAAAGACAATTTCCTCACTTTCCTCGCTGCAATTTTTAACATTTGCAAAGTAAAACCTCACTTTAGATTAGGCTGTGGCAAATTTTCCTTTTCAAGGCATCAAAAATTTTTGAATTTATGGTCTGACAGTACATTAAACAAACCAAAACACAAATATTCAAAAATTAAACTCACGTTAACTATAAACTCACATTGCCACAAGAAAACTCTAAAAGTATCTTTACTAAATGAACTGCACTGCTGAAATGTGTAAAATTCTAGATCCCTCACTTTTTTGTGCTTTGTCTCTAAGAAAGATTGCATAAAAACAGAAACGAGTAAATTAGGAAGATCTTTAGAAAGGAATCATCTTTCCTTAGCAGCCTGAATACCTAGCAAAACTTATTAACAGACTTTCATTTTTTCTTTCTTTTTTAATTTTTTTAAAAGATTTTATTTATTTATTTATTTTTGACAGAGAGAGACACAGCAAGAGAGGGAACACAAGCAGGGGCAGAGAGAGACGGAGAGGGAGAGGGAGAAGCAGGTTCCTCCCCCCGCCAAGCAGGGAGCCTAATGTGGGGCTCTAACCCAGGACCCCAGGATCATGACCTGAACTGAAGGCAGAAGCTTAACAATTGGGCCACCCAGGCGCCCCATCATTTTTTCTTTCAATAGAACAAAAATCCTTTTGTACTTTACTTTCCCATTCCTGGGGTAAATGAGGATATATAGATGTCTCGGAAATATGTACAAGAGGAACTTAATGCATAAGTGACTGACCTCATGTTGATTTCACATATTCTAAAATCCCTACTGTCCAGAAAATCTTCCTCTCATCCACTTAAATATCTCAGATTAAGCTACTGTGTCCGAGGGAAAATAAATGGACATGAAATATTTATATATTAAGTTGGCAGACTGCCCTAGTTATTTATCCAAAATCATTTAACAGTTACATGAGCCAGACGTTGTTCTTTATCCTATTACCATATTAACTCATGATAGTTGATCAGATAAAGTAGTGTCAAAAAAAATTTTAAGAGAACAAGGAATTATGCACATGATATTTAAAAATTTGCAGTGGAACAGGAAGAGGAAACCAGAAATGTCTGGAAATTAATTTAAAGGTAGGGGGCATTGAAAATGAAGTATAAGCAAAATCAGGTAAAGAATGAAGGGTTTAGATACTGATGAATAACAAGTTTCAGAGGAGTCTTTTCAGTAAGTTTCCAATGTACAGTTGTTTTGATCTATCTTATTGTTGGATCCTACAAAAATGTCTGGGTTTGGTTGTTTGCATTGATACAACCATGTAGTCATTCCAATTAAAGAACCATTCTGTCCCCTCTGCACCCCCTTCTTTTCTAAACATATGTCAATTGCTTTTCTTCTTTCTCTTTCCCAATTCACTTTTCTCTTGTGTCCTTATAGATAAGTATGCATTTAAACAATTTGCTCTGTCAGGGAAGAGAGAAGAAGGTGAGTAAAAATGCAGATGACAGAACATCAGCTCTGGTTCAAATTTCCCATCTCATTATATCATATTGCTAGATTTTAAGAATTTTCTGCCATGTTATATTGGCAAGTTCTTACCTTACTCTCAATTCCCATTCCAGAGATATGATAACAGCTCTAGATCTTCAAATCTTGACTATCTAAAACTAGATGATCACTCTTCCTTCCACACAAGGTAAAAATCACAAAACCATTTACTTTGATCCAAGTATTCTGTTTATGACATGTTTAAAGCTTCCACATTTTTGACAAAAATAATCTTCTTCCACAAGTAAAAGCTATGTATAATTACTTCAATCCCTGGTATTCACTAGGAAATTTACATGATAATCCTTCTCCTGAAAGCCCCAAATAGGTATACCACCATCACTATACCAATACGTTTTACATGGCCTCTCCTCACTTCCTAAAGATATAAGCGTCATCTAGTAAGAGCCAAACACCAAACTCTCCTTTAGTCATTGTGCTTAATTCTACCCCTAATGAACAAGGAATGTCTTTTTGTGAGATAAGAGCTGTTATAACAATTTGTAGGATGTGAAAGTTCTGTCCAAACAATCAGTATCACATGTGACAAAAGAATTTCTAAATCTTCTTGAGCATGATTTTCCATTAATGAATCTTGTACAATTGAAACAACCAAACTTCCAGAAATACCTCTTTATGGAGAAAGATGAAAGTCCAGAAAAGAAACAGAGCCAAAGAATGATACAGATATAAGTGGTGAAGGGCCCTATGCATTAAAGTCCATTTCCCTCGGTATTCAGATTAAGAGTTCTAAGCAATTTAATGACTTCCTCAATGATACAGAATTAGTTGAGAACAAAGACTTAACTTCTGATAGTCTCAATTCTCAATAACACCTTAGTTTTTCTTTTCTTTTCTTTTTTTTTTGTTAGGGGAGTGTAAAGAAATGTCAAATTCTCCAACCCTCAAATATTAGTTTTAGTATTTTTAACCATATCTAATTCTCTTATATGATGACTTTCCAATCTCCATATTGCTACAAATGTCAAAAATTATTAGCAAAAATGTAAGGCCATTTCCAAATTTATAAAATTACTTTTATCTATTCTTGACTTCAGATGTCTTAACAAAAAAAAGAAGAATATCTTTTTTATACAGGAACACCTGCCAGAATTATGATTAAATATATATATATATGTATATATACAGATGTGAATGAATATATATATACATGTATGTATATATACATACATGTATATATATATTCATCCTACCTATATATTCTATTTTTTCATTCTGCCTATATATTTTATATATATAAACTATCCTTCTAATCTCCCCTAAAAATTAATGGCTTAAAATTAATGCCTTGGTTAATGTTTATGACCATTTCAAAGTATTTGGGATCTAGTAAAGTGAATACAGTTCAGAAACTTTCACATGTCTACATGACAAGCAGCGCACATCATTTTTACTGAGGTATTTCGTGCCTGAGGCCTGTGGTTAACACTGCCAAGGAATTTCCTGGAATGTAGGCTGGAATATTCTAAATTCTGAACACATTCCCCCAAATTTCAAGTACCTTTGAAAAATGGAAAAAGGGAATGTTGTCATTTATTTGACTTGGTTGGAAAATGTTTTTCAAAGCACTTTCTTCAATAGAGTAATATTTATTAAGAAAATAAAAAATATTCTACTTTCGTAAGTGGTACTCAGGAAAGGTTGTCTAAATTTATGTCTAAATTTACTGTCATCAGCAGTAAAATGCTTTATGAAAATAATGCTGATCTTATGTAGATCAATAATGTACCTTATGTACCATTCATAGCTGTTCTGCAATTATGAATAATCAGATCTCAAAGCATAAAGTCTGCAACCTCAAGTGATATGGGCTATTTCATTGCCAGAAGCAACCAAACCAGTCAGCAGAGGATTCTGTAACTTTTTAATTTTTTAAAATCTCTGTATTGGAAATTTAAACTCCTTTCAAAGCCCAAATCCCTTTACAATTGAGGAGGTTTTTTCCTTTTGTAGAATATCTACATTCTTATTATAGTATTGCTATGTAAATCTCTTGTTCTATTTACCTGGAAATAATTATTTGTAAACTAAGGTCTTGGGATTAACAGCTTTCTCTGCAACTTCTTCTTATAGATTTTATTTTCAACCTTTGCTCACATACACGTTCTTCCTTCTGAAAATATGGAAGAATCTCTAATTTTGTATTCAAAAGGGCTAATACCTTCATGTCTGAAATTAATAAGCAGGTAGTGAGTGTTCCATAGTACAAGCTAGCTCATTCATTGTTTCTCTGTACTGTGGTTTTGTTTAGCTTCATGGAGATACCACATCTCACATTCCCCGGAAAAAATAAAACATTTTGCCACAAATAGGTAATCTAAAGCAGTACAAGGCAGCTCAGAGACTTTCCTGAATAAAAGTGCCAGCATTGGGTGTTTAGCAGAATGAAGTGTTGTGGACAGCTGATGGGAGTTCAAGTTCTTCTAACTGAGAAGGAAACTACTTTGGGGCCCAAAGATTTTTATTTTTTACCCAATAGAAACTCTTTGCGGTAATCAGCTGATAGTTTGTAGACAACATCATCCATATCACTTATATGAAGCACTCAATAGAACATTTAAGGTAAAACAGAATTTTTTTGTTCTCTAATATTTAGCGTGAAAATAGACCTTTCTTAGAGCCCTCAGGTGATAAAACTGTCATTTTTTTTCTATTATGAGACACAAGGGCATAATGGTAAAGAACTGCCTTCATCATCAGATGTGTCTGGGTTTAGGGAAAAACTCTTCCATTTATTGGCTATGAATTACAGACAACTTATTTTACTTTGGCCACTCAGTCTCATCTGTTCAATAAAGGTCATTTTATTACTTCATAGGGTGTTTATGTAAATGATAAGGAACAATAAAGGTGAAGCACTTAGCACAATACCTGAAATTTAGCAAGTGCCATAAAAAGACTTTGCTATTATATTTTTATATTTATGACTAATACCATGGTTGTTTAACTTTCTGCAGTAATGAATAAGTGGCTTGCCAATAGTCCCCAAAGCAGAATTCAACAGTTCAGGACACTAGAAAAACTATATGAGTAAAGAAAAATAAGAAGGAGAAGTGTTAAATCTCAAAATACATATTATGGTTAATAGTTATCTGTGTAACTTGTTTATGATGTGAGTTTATGGAAAAGAACAAATATTTTTTTAGTTATGCTTTGAAACTTGAGGTAGATTATCAAAATCAAAAGTAGAGTCAATTTACCAGTTGCCACTGCTTGACTGTGTGCTCTCAGTTTGAGGTGAGATTCCTTGCGTTATTCTTCTGGTATTTGTTGGCTTTGTATCATTTCCCCTCCTTGTCAAAATTCAGCGTTGGCTGCATGAATGCAACCGGCATTTGTTTCCTCTGGCAAAGAGAAGTGGTAGGAGGGTGACTGGGAGCCTTGTTGATAGAATAACGGTATTAGCGAACATTTTTGTTCCTTAGGCTTTCATCCCAAGAAAAACCGTGAGGGAAGTTGCAAACAGTAAAAATTATTTCCTTCGCTCTAAAATTGGAATGATAACAGGATTTTTTTTAAAGGTGTCTGCTTGTAAAATCAGTACAACTGACATTTCCTTAGGTATGTATCATGCAGACAACTGGTTTGGCTTTTTCCTGCATGAATGTGCCAAATATTTAATTTATTTTAAGTGAGTAATTTATTTTAAGAGTGATGCTGTTGCATATGTAAGTATATACCATGTCAACAACAGATCCGAATTATCAATTATTTAAGTTTTTATAGAAACTGATCAGGAAAACGAATAAACATGTCACATGTCCATCAGCACCAACTCAAGGTTATAGGAAGAAGCCTTATATTTCTGACAGTGCATACATTATTTCCCCAAAATATATATAATCATTAAAAAGAAAATGAGTAGAACATTTATAGAAATCCGCTGTACAAGTTTTGTTACAAACAACCCACATTTTTAGGTCAGAGGTGACTTGCTTGGATACTTTGATGCTTTGAAAGAATTGTTTTTTTCCTTAAGAAAATTAACACAATTGCTTCCTAGATAGACTATTGTTTTTTTAATTTTCCTTACTTAGAAACATACAATGTACCAAGCTATAACAAAGATTAGCTTAAGTAAATGTCAATTGCAATTTTATTTTATTGTTTAATATTGTTTAATATTTTTCAGCTTTATCATAGTATAATTGACAAAATTTTAAAATATTTAAACTGTATATAGTGATATATATATGTATATACATACATATATATATACATACATATGTGTGTATATATATATATATATATATATATATAGACAGGATTCTTCCAATCCAGTTGATTAACACATCTATCACAGTATTTATTTATTTTTGGTGAGAACATTAAAGTTCGTCTCTTTGCAAATGTCAAGTATATAATACAGTGCTATCAAATACAGTCACCATGTTGCACACTAGATCCTCAGACTTTATTTATCTTATAGCTGAAATTTGTACCCTTTCAGAAATTTGTACCTTCTTAGCAGTGTCTATTTTCCAACCCTCTCTCCCCCCATCAAGCCCCTGGCAACCACTTCCCTACTCCCTGTTGTATGAACTTGAAATTATTTTTAGACTCTACTTTTAAGGGAAACCATGTAGTGTTTGTCTTTCTTTGGCTTATCTCAGCATGATGTCCCCAAGTTCCATCCATGGTATCACAAATGGGAAGGTTTCCTTCTTCCTCATGGCTGAATAATATTCCATTCTGTGTGTGTACACATCCTTTTTATCCATTTGTCTGTCTATCCATTTGTCTGAAGCAACACAGGTTGATTCCATATCTTGGTATTGTAAATTGGTATTGTAAATAATACTGCAATAAACATGAGTGTGCAAGTATCTTTTTGAGATTCTGTTTTCATTTCCTTTGGATATGTGCCCAGAAGTAGGATTGCTGGATCATATGGTAATTTTACATTTAATTGTTTTTATTGAGGAATTTCCATACTGTTTTCAAAGCGGCTGTACTACTACATTCCCATTCATGGTGCACAGGGAACACTTGGTTCCCTTTTCTCCACATTCCCACCACCGTTTGTTATGTGTCATCTTTTTTATGATGGCTATTCTAGCAGGTATGAGGTGGTATCTTACTGTGATTTTGATATACATTTCCCTGGTGATTAGTGCTGTGGATTGTCTGCTGGTCATTTATTTATATGTCTTCACTGGAAAAACATGTCTAGTCAGATATTATTAGAAGGAATAATCATAATGGCACTGGTTCTGATATTTCTAGTGAGTGAATTAGTTTCAACCTCAATTCTGATCATATGAAGGCTTCACTGTAAAGGCTCTCAAACTGTTATCAAGTATCTAAAGAACTAGATTTTGGCTGAATTTATACAAAATAAATGAGTTTATTCTAATACATTTATTTAAATGAAATATATGATATCTCTCTATAGATGCATACATACATACACAAAAAAGCCCCTAAATATATACAAACTAAATTAACCAGTTAGCAAAATGGCAGTTCTAAAATATGAAGTATCTCATATTATTTAATATTTAATTTTGTTATTTTTCCATTTTTGTTTTAGAATATTTTGACAAACCACAATCTCATGAAAGAAACCAAGGGTTGCTGGGGGGTGAGAAGTTAGGGATAGGGTGCATGAGTTATGGACATTGGGGAAGGTATGTTCTCTGGTGAGTGCTGTGAAATGTGTAATCCTGATGATTTACAGACTTTGTATCCCTGGGACAAATAATACATTATATGTTAATTAAAACAAAGACTATTTTGACAGATGCTTCTGTCAAAAAGCATAAAAAATATTTTTTTAACTTTTTGTTTTAGCTTATTTTCTTGTTAACAGTATAATGAATAATATTTCTCCTAAGAATTGCCCTTGAAATTTTTATCTATTTACTTCCAAGAATATCCTCAGATTCTTAAAAATGAGACCATTTCTTACTTGCAGTTAGTGCATTCTTCTGGGAAAAGACAAAATAATAGCAGGTAAATGTTCTCTCGTATACTTTCACGTTTCAACTATGTTTAGATATTGCCAGTTCCCAAAATATAGAACTAGGAGATGAACAACTTGAGTCTTAGGGCTAGTTTTGCTACCATCTGTTTACACTTGGAAAACCTTGATTTAGCCTGTTTGCTCACCTATGAAGTGTTCAAAAGAGTGAGTGGTGGGAGGAGTCAAGATGCCGGAGCAGTAGCCAGCTGAGACGACATCAGGCAGCAGGAGATCAGCTAGATAGCCTATCAAACCATTCCGAACACCTACAAATCCAACAGGAGATCGAAGAGAAGAAAAATAACAATTCTAGGAACAGAAAATCGACCACTTTCTGAAAGGT
The DNA here is from genome assembly GCA_003697995.1 of Taxidea taxus jeffersonii. NCBI lineage: Eukaryota > Metazoa > Chordata > Mammalia > Carnivora > Mustelidae > Taxidea > Taxidea taxus. The sequence continues at coordinate 130,903 of ML101243.1, read as the reverse complement.
AGGACCAGCGGAGAAGTGAATCCAACGCGACGGGAAGATAGACCCCGGGGGGAGGGGCCGGCTCCCGGCAAGCGGCAGAGCACAAAATCAGAACTTTTAAAAGTCGGATCCATGGAGGGACATCGCTCCAGAGGCTAAACTGGGGTGAAGACCTCACGGGGACAACGTGGACTCAGGTCCCGCGGGGTCACAGAAGGATCGGGGGTGTCTGAGTGTCGCAGAGCTCACAGGTATTAGAGCGGGGAAGCCGGCTGCGGAGACAGAGCCGAGGAGTGAGCTCTCAACTCGGGGTTTCCTAGAGCTGTGCTCTGTGACACGGGCCGGTGCTCTGTGCGAGGGGTCCCCACAAGATCCAGGGAGACTCCAACCTGGGAGAGCTCAGAGATCTGCAGGGTTCGGAGACTCCAGGTGGGACTCTGCCAGAGACAGAGATGCTTGGTCACAGGCTGGGTGAGCTCGGAGCGCTCCCAGAGCCAGTGAGACGGGACTGATGACGCACGATTTTCTCCGAGCGCGGTCTCCGAGCGCCGTCTGCGAGCGCGAACGGAGGCTGGGGAGACGGGAGTGATTAAACGCTTTTCTCTGAAGGCGCACTGAAGACTGGGGCCCCTAGCTCTCGGCTCCTCTGAACCGGAGATTGGGAGGCCGCCATTGTCATCCCCGTCCTCTGGAACTCTACGGAAAGCGTTCAGGGAACAAAAGCTCCCGAAAGCGAACCTGAGAGGATGACTTAGCCCGGCCCCTGGTAAGGGCGGTGCAACTCCGCCTGGGGCAAAGACACCTGAGAATCACTACAACAGGCCCCTCCCCCAGAAGATCAAAGAAAT
>ML101243.1:62825-125076 GCA_003697995.1 Taxidea taxus jeffersonii | reverse complement strand
ATCACTGGGCATCAGGGAAATACAAATCAAAACCACAATGAGATACCACCTCACACCAGTCAGAATGGCTCAAATGAACAAGTCAGGAAATGACAGATGCTGGCAAGGATGTGGAGAAAGGGGAACCCTCCTACACTGTTGGTGGGAATGCAAGCTGGTGCAACCACTCTGGAAAACAGCATGGAGGTTCCTCAAAAAAATGAAAATAGAGCTACCTTATGACCCAGCAATTGCACTAATGGGTATTTACCCTAAAGATACAAACGTAGTGATCCGAAGGGGCACGTGTACCCGAATGTTTATAGCAGCAATGTCCACAATAGCCAAGTTATGGAAAGAACCTAGATGTCCATCAACAGATGAATGGATAAAGAAGAAGTGGTATATATATACAATGGAATACTATGCAGCCATCAAAAGAAATGAAATCTTACCATTTGTGACTACATGGATGGAACTAGAGCGTATTATGCTTAGTGAAATAAGTCATCTGGAGAAAGACAACTATCACATGATCTCCCTGATATGAGGAAGTGGAGATTCAACGGGGGTGGGGGTTAAGGAGGTTGGAAAAGAAAAAAATGAAACAAGATGGGATCGGGAGGGAGACAAACCAAAAGAGACTCTTAATGTCATAAAACAAACTGAGGGTGGTGGGGAGGAGAGAGGTTGGGAGAGGGTGGTGGGGTTACATTATATGTTTAAATAAAAAAGCCTAAAAAAAAAAAAGATTCGACCTTTTCGATTTTCTAATTCTGAAATATACCCCATATGTGCAAGAGCATATACACCTAACATGTAGCTATGGTTTAAGTAGGTTTAAATAAAATGAGTGCCATGTGTCAAAAAAAAAGAGTGAATGGTTACTGTCTATTAAATACTTATATGAGAAGGAAAGAATTTATAGCTGTTCTCACCCAAGCATAGCTGGTATACCACTAATTAAAATAATGTTTCCGTCTTTAATCTGAGTTTTATCTGAGTTTGCTATGTTTTCTATTATATAATATAGATACTAAAAAGGGAACTGAGTCTGGCTATTGGAAATATCTCAAACATACTGGAATAGTTCATTTCAAGCTTGCACCTCATAAAACATGTTCACCAAAAGCACATCACTTTGCAATCCAATAAGGTGGGAAGAATGGGCTTGTGGTGCACTTGACAAAATTAAGAGGTCAAATGACTAGTCCAGGGTAATGAGCCAGAACCCAGATTGAGACAAGGGTCTTCTAACTCTACCAGTAAGTTGCATTGCTACATGTGCATTTCTAAAAGGGCACAGTGTCAGGGCACCTGGCTGCCTTGGTGGGAGGAGCATGTGACTTTTGATCTCAACATGATGAGTTTGAGCTCCATATTAGGTATAGAAATTACTAAAAAATAAACTTAAAAAAATAAAAGGGCACAGTGGTTATTTTCAATGTAGATTCACACATTACTTATTTGTGATTTTTAAAATTTGTAATGTTTCCTTTTTTAAATTAAACCTTAATGTATTCCTCCTGTTTATTTTGTATACATAAAAATATACCATTATATAATGTAGTATTTAAAACCTAAAAAACATTTCTTTTTGCATGAAAGGTGACAAGTCCTTGAAAAATTTAAAGACGAGTGGATCCTCTCTGCTATTTCCATGAATACAACTAAAATTAATCACAAGCAGAAATAAATAATCCCCTCTGAATTTAGATTCATCTTCTCAAGGTCAGGCTTCTCTGATCAGCAATGCAAAAGACTATACTGGGAAACCTGAAGTTGAAGTTCAGAAAGAATGCACTACATACCTGAGGTGTTAGTATAGTACCAATAAAATAAATTAATTACTTTTCTCTAAATATTATATTCACATACTAAAAGTTACTGGAAGGTTATGTTTTTTTGTAAAATATATCCCATTTATATTTGTATCACAATTGTGAATGTCCCCATTCTGCCTTAGCAATAAGCTCTCGATCTCTCATTATATAAACTAAAGTTTTATACTTCTAAAACAATAATTCTAAACTATCACAATGTTTTGCCTTCCCAGTTAATATCACTGCTTAATAAGAATAAGGATCATCTTTATATAGTAATTACTAAAAAAAGAATTAGATTCATATACATTTTTAGGTCGAATATAGATTCACAAAGGATGACCTGTGTAAATAAGTCTGCTTAGCATAAAAGTTATCTCACAAAGAAAACCTTAAATCTAAGTAATTGATGTATTTTTTAAAAAATAGTCTAAGGAAATTTTTTATCGTGGTAAAATAAAATCTACTGTAACCATTTAAAATGTTCAATGACATTCATTCCGTGTTGTACCACCATCACCACTATTTTCAAATACTTTTTGTTGTCCCCAAAAGAACTCTAACCACTTAGCAATGACTCTTCATTCTCCACTCCTTTCTTCCCCTGGTAACCTCTAAAATATTTTTGGTCTCTGCCTATTCTAGGTACATCATCATATAATTGGAATCAAACAATAGTTGCCTTTTTATTTCATGGAGAGTAATGTTTTTAAAATTCAACCATGTTATAGCACATGTCAAAATTTCATTCTTTCTTATAGCTGTTTTTATCCATTCATATGTTGATAAATACTTGGTTAGTTTCTAGTTTTTGGCTATTCTAAATAGTGTTCCAAATAAACACTGAATATACATGTATCTCTTTGAGCCCCTATTTTTAATTCTCAGTTATACATCTTTGAGTTGAATTTCTGGTATATGATTATATGGTAATTCCATGTTTAGCTTTTTTTGAGGAAGCACTAGACTTTTTTTTTTCAGTGACTACAGCATTTTGCATTCCCAAGAGCAACACACAAAGATTTCCATTTCTCTACTTAATTGTCAACATTTTTAAAAGAAATTATAGCCATTCTAGTAGAAGTAAAGTGGTATTTCATTATGCTTCTGATTTGTTATTTCCCTAATAACTAATGATTTTGATGTGCTTATTGGCCATTTGTATATTACCTTTGTAGAAATATTTATTCAAATCCTTTGTCTACTTTTATGTTGGGGTGTTTGATTTTTTTGTTGAGTTGTAGAGCTTTTTATATATATTCTAGGTATTAAATTGTATCAGACATATGGTTCAAAATATTTTCTTTCATTCTGTACATTGTCTTTTCATTTTCTTGATAATGTCCTCTGGGGCACAAAACTTTTTAGTTTTGATGAATTCAATGTATCTATTTTGTCATTGCCTGTATTTTTTATGTCAAATTTAAAAATCCATTACCAAATTTAAGAATGTGAAAATTTAAGCCTAAGATTTTTATAGTTTTAGCCCTAGTTTTAGGTCATCGATTCATTTTAAGTTAATTTTGTTAGGGGCCCAACAGCATTCTTTTGCATGTATATGCCCAGTTTCCTCAGCACCATTTGTTGAATGTACTACTCTTGCCCCATTGAAAGGAATTGGCACTTTTGTCAAAATTTAAGTGATCATATATGTGGGCATTTCTTTCTGGACTTGCAATTATATTTCATTGGTCTGTGTGGCTAACATGCCAATATCATATAGTTTTGATTACTAGAGTTTAAAATGCTTGGAAATCAGGAAGTAGAAGTCCTCCAATTTGTTTCTTTTTTTCAATATTATTTTGATTATTTAGAGACTCATTATATATGAACTTTTTTCTTTTTTTTCATTATATATGAATTTGAGGATAGGGATTGTACTATATCTGTAGATCACTTTGAGTAGTATTGACATTTTAATGATGGTAAATCTTCCAGTCATGAACATTAGTTGTCTCTCCATTTACATAGGTCTTTAATTTCTTTCAGGAAGTTTTACTGTTTTCAGTGGGCAAGTCTTTCACCTCATTGGTTAAATCTATTCCTAAATATTTTACTATGTTTGATGTGATTGTAAGTGGAATTGTTTTCCTAATTTCCTTTCTAGATTATTCATTGGTAATGCATACAATATAATTGATTCAGTGTAATCACATAAGTAGAATGAAGGCAAAAATCTACATGACAATCTTATTGATGCAGAAAAGGTATTTGACAAATTCAATACCTTTTTATAATAAAACCACTCAGAAAAGTAGGAATAGAAGGTAACTTCCTTAATATGGAAAAGGACATTAATGAATAACACACAACTAACACTATACTTAATAGTATAAGACTTAGAGCTTTAAATCAGGAACAATACAATGATGTCTGCTTTCACTACTGTTATTCACCATTATACTGGTTTTTCTAGCCAGAGAAATTAGATAAGAAATAAAAGGCATCAAATTGAAAAAGCAGTAGCAAAATCATCTTGATTTTCCTAGTGTTAAGTGACCTTTTAAAAGTTTAATGAGCTAATTACTAAATAAAATGGTTTCTTTTCCAATCTTATAGGAAAAAGAATAAAAGATTTCTATTTTAAATACCAGTCTTTCCAAATTTATATTACAGGAAAATTCAGTATCTTAAGCAATCCTTACCACGGAGAACTAATTTTATCACTCTGACTTGTGCTTCCATAACAATGGTTGCTCTGAACCTCAAAGCATCCTACCAGTGTCAGAAAAGAGACTCATTCTATTTTTGTTGAAATAAGGTTGAAATTCACTAAGAAAACTGATGACCATTTTTAGTAAAGCCATGAAGATGTATCAGAATAATTTTGTAGTCTTCCCTTTAGTTTCTAATCATAGTAAAATGACAGGCACAATTAAAAGTAAATAATATATTTTATTTTTATTAGTATTTTTATTATGTTACTAAATAATATATCTTAAATAAAAACACATATTTTTCTTACTTGTGAATTCTAATATTCCTAATTCCCAGCACTCCATAAAATTAGGGGATTATCTTATTTAATAGTCACCCTGATTCTACTGCCACCCTTTCCCCCTTAATTCCAAACTACTTTATGTAAATTCTTGGGTTGGAATTGTTTTAGGAATTTTTATTTTTTTAAAGATTTTATTTATGTATTTATTGTACAGAGAGAGAGAGGAAAAAAAAAAAAAAAACAAGCAGGGGGAGTACCAGAGAGAGAGGGAGAAGCAGGCTCCCTGCTGAGCAGAGAGCCCAGTGTGGGGCTCTATCCCAGGAACCTATGATCATGTGATCATGACCTGAGCCACCCGAGTGTGTTTTTGTTTGTTTGTTTGTTTTTTAGGAATTATTCACCATGAAATCATGTAATAAATTCAATTAACAGAATGACAAATACATGTTTGGGGGATATGGAAGATGTCAAGATGTACAAAACTTTAGTTAAAACTTTCTTCAGTATAATATATACAAACAATATTCTTTATCAAAATATTATAAAAAATGTGCAAGTCTTGTATGGTGAAACCTGCAAACATTGCTTAGAGAAATTAAAGAAGGCATAAGAAATGTACCATGCTCATGGACTGGAAAATTCAATATCACTTTTTTTTCTTAAATTGATCTGTTCATTCAGTGCAATCCAAATCAAAATCCCTGCAGGGTTCTGTTGAAATTAATAAGCACATTTTGAAATTAACATGGAAATACAAAAGACCCAAATTAACATGGAAATACAAAAGACCCAGAGGAGCCAAAACAATCAATTTTGAAAACAGAATGAAGTTAAAGACTTAGAAAAAACAAACCAAAACAAAACAAACAAAAAACTTAGTAAGAGAGGGGAGGTGGTTTAAGAAGGTGGCAAAGGAAGATCTTAAACTCACTGCCTCCCACAGACACACCAGATTTACAGCCACATATGGAAGAAGTCCCTTTGAAAAGACCTGAAATTAGCTGAACAGCTTCTTGAAAACAAAGGGGAAAAGAGCCACATCAAAATAGGTAGAAGATGGCTACCAAAACTAGACAACTATACCACCAAAAGATGATAATTACAGGCCAATATTCTGATGAACATGGATGCAAAAATCCTCAACAGGTTATTAAACCAAATTCAACAATAAATTAAAAAGAGTATACACCACAATCAAGTGGGATTTATTCTAGACATACAAAGATGGCAAAACATTCACAAATCAATATAATATGCCACATAAATAAAAAGAAGGATAAAAATCATATGCTCATCTCAATAGATGCAGAAAAAAGAATATGACAAATTCAACATTCACTTATAATGAAAGCTCAATAAAGTGGGTATAGAGGGAATGTACATCAACATAATAAAGGCCATTTATTGGGGCATCTGTGTAGCTCAGTCAGTTAAGAATCCAATTCTTAGTTTCAGCTCAAGTCATGATCTTAATCAGTCATGAGACTAAGCCTGCATAGGGCTCTGCACTCAGCAGGGGGTTGGCTTGAAGATTCTCTCCCTCTGTCTCTCCCCACCACTCATGGTCTCTCATTCACTCTTGCTCTCTTTCTAAAATAAATAAATCTTAAAAGGCCATTTATAACTAGCCCACAACTAACATCATACTCAATCATGAAAAACTGAAAACCTTTCCTCTAAGGAGGAAATATACAAAAGGAAATATACAAAAATAAGACAAGGATACCCACCCTCTCCACTTTTATTCAGCATGGTATTAGAAGTACTAGCCAGAGCATTTAGGGAAGAAAAAGAAATAAAAGATGTTCTAACTGGAAAGGAAAAATAAAATTCACTGTTTGCTAACAACATGATTTTATATATTAAAAAGCCCTTGAGACTCCACCAAAAATCTTTTATAATTCAGTAAAGTTGAAAATACAAAATCAATATACAAAAATCTATTGCATCTTTTTAAAAAAACTTTATTTATTTATTTGACAGAGAGAGAGAGAGATCACAAGTAGACAGAGAGGCAGGCAGAGAGAGAGGGGGAAGCAGGTTCCCTTTTGAGCAGAAAGCCTGATGCAGGCCTTGATCCCAGCACTCTGGGATCAAGGCCTGTGCCGAAGGCAGAGGCTTAACCCACTGAGCCACCCAGGTGCCCTATTGCATCTTTATACACTAACAACAAACTATCAGAAAGAGAAATTAAGAAAACAATCCCATTTACAATTGCATCAAAAAGAATAAAACATTTAGGGATAAGTATGACCAAATAGGTGAAAGAGACCTGTACATTAAAAACTCTAAAATACTGATGAAAGAAATTGAAGACAAAAATAAATGCAATGAAGTTTTATGCTAATGGATTGGAAGAACTAATATTCTTAAAATGTCCATATTATCCAAAGCAATCTACAAGATTCAATGCAATCCCTATCAAAATTCCAATGGCATTTTTTTTCACAGAAATAGAACATTAAATTTATGTAAAAAATAAAAATCTCAATAGCCAGTCGTTCTTAAGAAAAAAGAGCAAAGCTGGAGGCTTCACACTCCCTGGTTTCACCTATACTACAAAGCTATAGTGATCAAAACAGTATGGTATTAGCATAAAAACAAATACATAGACCAACAGAACAAAATATCCCAGAAATAAACCCACTCATATGTGGCCATTTATGACAAAGGAGGCAAGAACATTAAAAGTAGAGTTTCTTCAATAAATGATTTTGGAAAAATTAGTCAGTCACATACAAAAGAATGAAACTAGGCAATTATTTTAATCCATTTTGAGTTAATTTTTGTGGATAGTGTAAAACTTGAACCTAAGATCTGAAACCATAAGAATCCTAGAAGAAAACATAAATGGTAAACTTTTTTGAGGTAGGTGATGGGGATGATTTTGTGGGTCTGACTAGGACACCACAGCAAACTGTAAAGCTTTTGCACAGTGAAGGAAACCATCAACAAAATGAAAAGGCAATCAGTCTGAATGGGAGAAAAAATTTGCAGATCATGCACTTAAGGAGTTAATATTCAAAGTATATAAAGAACTCATACAACTCAAAGAGAAAAACAGACAATCCAACCAGGTGCGTAGAAGGCTGCTCAACATCATTAATTATTAGGAAAATGAAAATCAATACCACACAGAGCTATCAGCTCACATGTGTTAAAATGGCTATTACCAACACATTATTTCTTGTCTTTTTGATGAGGATGTGTAGAAAGAGAACCCTTGTGATGTGTTGGTGGGAATGAAAATTAGTGCAGTTACTATAAAAAAAAAAAACAGTGTGGAGTTTCCTCAAAAAATTAAAAATAAAACTACTGTATGACCCAGCAATTCCACTTTAGGATAGTTATCTAGAGAAAATGAAATCACTAAATCTAAAATATATATGCAGCAGTATGTTTATTTCAGTATTCTTTTATAATAGCCATGATATGGAAACAACCTAAGTGTACATAAATTCACAAAGACCACACATACACACCCAATCAAATCTTGTCACTTGTGACAACACTGATGGAAAAAAAAGGTTATGATACTAAGTGAAATAAGTCAGGGAAAGATAAATACCATATAACATCACATACATGATATAAAAAAGAACATAACAAATACAGAGAACAGACTGGTAGTTGTCAGAAGGGAGGAGGGAAGTTGGGACATGGGCAAAATGAAAGGGGTCGAAATGTACAAAATTACAATTACAAAATAAATATCATTGGGATGTAAGGTACAGCATGGTAACCATAGTCAATAATGTATTTGGAACTTGGTAAGAGTAAATCTTAAAGGTCTCATCACAAGAAAAAAAATATGTATAACTTTTTATGATGATAGAAGGTAACTAGACATTGTGATCCTTTCTCAGTGTATGCAAATTTCAAATCATTGTACACTGATAATGTTATATGCCAGTGATACTTCAATGTAAAAAAGAAATACAGTAATTAAGACTGTGTGGTATCTATATCAAGACAGACAAATAGGTAAAAGAAACAGAGCACAGACCTACATATATATATACTCATTTGATTTTTCACAAAGGTACAAAGGCAATTCATCAGAGAAACAAACAGTATTTTCAACAAACTGTCCTGAAACAGGAATGTCCTGAAACTGGCTATGCATGTAAATTTTAATCCATACCTTACAACTTGAGCAAAGTTTAACTCAAGTTCAAGAATAGTCCTAAATATAAAACAACTCACAGAAGAAAATAGGACAGATTTTGGGCAGGGAACCGGAGGAGAGAAGTCATGAAAGCCTTATCATATAGGCCTTATAACATTTTGGATGTTTTTCTACATTTGATCTAAAATCACAGAGTACTGTAAGCAGGAAAGACACATGAATCATTTTTGTGTGTGTCAGAATTATTCTGGCAGGAGTGTTGAGAGTGGACTTTACTAGAGCAGTAGATGCCAGTGGTGTTGGCTTGGACTCCAGTGGCAGTAGCAGAATGGGGAAAAGAAGTCAGATTTAGAGTGTATTTTGAAGACAGAGCTGACGTGTTCTGCTTGCAGATTGGTTGTGGAATGTGAAAGAAGGTCAAGGATAATTCCAAGGTTTTAGGTCTGAGAAACTGATGAATGGAGGTGCCATTTTCTGAAATGGGAACACAGGGAAGAATAGGGCATAGGAATCAAGAGTTTGGCTTTGTACTTGTCACGTTTGAGGTAACTATTAAGCATCTAGGTGGCGATGTCAAATAAGCAGTGGGAAATAAAACTATAGAGTCGGAGGGAAAAATGAGAACCAGAAATATAATTTGGGAGTCATGAGCATATAGAGGATATTTAAAACCACGGAATGGGATCAACTCAAGTAATTAATGAATGTTTGTAGAGGAGGCCAAAAACTGAATCCTGGAATGTATAAAAATTGCTTATATTGGAGAGGAACAGATTTTTCCAATGTATCTATTATATACAAATATTTCATTCTGTTTCATTCTGTTATAGCACTATAGCCATAAAAGTAAAGTGATGATAGGAAGGAGTATTAGGCAAGTCTTAGAACTAAGTCATCTAACCCTGGATTTGCTGGTAACTAGATCCTGGCCTTGAGCTCTGTGACTTCCCTCCCTGGGCTTCAGTTTCATCATCTATAAATTAAAACAATAGAACTTGTTGGTTATTTGAGCAGGAGGAATAAAAGAAAAGAGGAGAACTAACACAAAGGTTTTGAGATTCATTGATTCCCTGGCAGGAAAGCTACTAGTTTAGGAAAGAAGATTTAGCTACATTGAGTATGACCTATGTCATTTGTAATGACCCCTAAATCTTTTGCAGCTGTTCTTACATAGCACTAGCTTCTTATTTTTCAGCTTGCTTTTCACTTGAATTTATTGTTCTATAACTTAGTCAGGGATGGTTTAGTTTCAAAATCCAGAAACTCTCTGAAAGTAGCTTGAGCAGAAAAGAGAATATATTGGAAAGTCTACTGTGCCTCACAGAACTCAAGGATCTCCTGAGACTGAAACAGGAAATGGAAGACTATTAATCTCCATTCTGGTTTCCTCTTCTCTAATTACACATCATCATCTGCCCTGACTCCTCCAACAAAGTGCCTTGGATTTCTGAAATATATACTTAAAAACCCAGTTTCCAACAACTGCCCCAGTCTTTGAAATTGTCCCAATTTCACATTCCAGGGAGATTGACTCTGCCTGGCTTCATTGTTGCTGCTTTCTTTTTTTTTAATTTTTATTTATTTATTTGAGAGAGAGAGTGAAAGAGATCATGAGAGGGGAGAAGGTCAGAGGGAGAAGAAGACTCCCGACACAGGGAGCCCAATACGGGACTCAGTCCCAGGACTCTGGGATCATGACCTGAGCTGAAGGCAGCTGCTTAATCAACTGAGCCACCCAGGCGCCTGCTGCTTTCTGAAGCAGTTGCCCATCCTGGATCTATTAGCTGGGACCAAGCAGGAGTGGTTTCATGTAATGCAGATGTTTGAAAGAGTCTCAACCTCAGGTTGGGAGCTTCAGCTGACATCTCATGTTACCCCTAACATGAAGAAGAATGAAGTTACCCCTAAGTGGATCTAATCTAAGAATGATAAATGACATTTTAAAATTTGTTCTTAATTACTTATGTTTAATTATTCAGACTCACCCAACCTTCACACATGCAAATTTTCAAATATTACTATTCAGCAGGAAATATAAACATAATAGAAATCTATGATTTCTGTCTTCTAAAATGGTAAAACACCAATGTCTTTAAATATTTTGGCTTGGGTAAATAAATTTTTCATTTTTAAGTCTTTCAACAATATCATATGTTATAGGAAGTGAAATCACTGAAGATATATTTCAGTTTCTGTTTCTTCACCAGTACCAATAATACAAATTCTCCATGGAACTGATGCATTTTGACTGTAAGACTCTAAAAACAAGCAAACAAACAAAACTTTCTTAGCAGTTGGATTGATTTTTAAGGAATTATATCTTTTATCAAGACTGTATAAGTAGAGGACACTAATATTCCTAAGAAAGGAATTAACTACCACTTTATGGCCATTTAAATTCTTCTGAAATAAAAAGGAGGGCACAAAACTTACAAGACTAGGAAACTCAATGCAAGGAAAATACTTTCTTCTGTATGCATTTAAAGTGCATGCTAATTTCATAGTGCTGCCCATTTATAATCCATCTAGTGAAATTAAAAGTATTATACAGTAGAGTTATTTTTAAAGATGTATTTGTTGATGCCTTTGGAGAATTTAAATGTAAGTACTGGTACAAAAGCAATGTTATGAACTTATATAGAAAGCAATCTTTGTGAAAGCCGAATTCTAACCCTAATTAGAATTCAAAGCTTCATGAGATCTTATTTCTCCTCCCAACCCTCTAACTGCCCTTCTTAGTGGGCTCTTTCTTCATTTCTTACTTCCCTCACACTGGGAATGGTCAGAGATTTGGTCTTTCAACAACCATTCATTCATTCACTCAACTGAAGCTAGGGGGCATCTACTGTTTGTAAGGTGCTATCTCACTTGCTCTGGAGATCAGAAAATAGATTAGCTACTATCATTGTCTTCTGAGATCTTACAGCTTCTGGGTAAAATAGAATATGTACATAACTAAGAATAAAAGAAAATAGATACATGTTGTAATAGAACCTAGGTAAAGTACTATGTGATACCAGGAGAAGGAAGAATTTTTTTTTTTTTAATTATACTACCTAGATAACCCAAGATCTGTCTGCTTGATAATCTTTCAATCATCAGTAATTTATCATTAATTATATTCTTTGTAGGACTCTCCAAACTATTCTCAACTTTTAAATAACAATAATAAGAGGGGTGCCTGGGTGGGTCAGTGGATTGAGCATTTGACTCTTGGTTTCAGCTCAGGTCATGATCTCATGGTCATGAGATTAAGCCCTGGGTTGGGCTCTGCAGAGAGTTTGCCTGAGATTCTTTCCCTCTGCCTCTGCCTCTTTCCCTACACATGCACTCTTTCTCTCTCTCTCTCAAATAAATAAATCTATAATGAAAAATAATAAAAATAAATAACACCAGCTAGAAATAATTAGTGTCCACTAAATGCCAGGCAATGTTCTAATCACATATATATTTTTTTATGTAATCCTCACAACTGCCCTACAAAGTATACAATGTTATTTTTCCCATTTCACAGATAATAAAACTCAAGTACACAGGGTTATGCCCAGGGTTATATAACCAATGAATGATGGAATCAAGATTATGGATCCAGGTATTTATAGTTCCCAAATTCATCTTTACCAGTTTCATTCCTTACCAGTAAACTAGCTTCATATTTTGCTATAAAGATGGCTACATCTGATGAGAGATGCTTTGACCTCAGACATTTCTGTCTCAACATTTTTCCATATCTTTATCTCAGTGTTCTCTTAACATAAAATGTTTTTCACTTTGGGGTTTTGCATGCTTGGTTGTTGTTTGAATCCTTGTCTCCATTACTTTGAGACCTTGTGCCCATTACTTTGGGCCTTTCCTTCACTTTGTCTTCCCCCCATGAAACCTTTCCTGACTTTCAAGTGTGTTAATACTCTCCATATCTGAACTCTCCAAGCACTGTTCCACATTACTCACTGATTTTGCAATAGTTTGGGCCCCTAATGCATTATAAATTCTTTGAGGAGATGAATAACTTGTTGGCAAATTTCTTTGTCCATAGCACCGACTAAAGTGCTGGACACAAATAAGTCAGCACACAAGTATTTACACATGGGGGCACCTGGGCAGCTCAGTAAGATAAATGTCTGACTCTTGATTTCAGCTCAGGTCATGATCTCAAGATTGTGAGATCGAGTCACATGTTAGGATCTGTTTTCAGCAAGGAGTCTGCTGGAGATTCCCTCTCTCCTTCTACTCTTGCTTTTGTATACACTATATAAAATAAACAAATATTTTAAAAATATTTACACATGGATTTTTATAGCTTAAATCTAAAATGTTTAGTCATCCTTAAAATAAAGAATTTAAGGGGTGCCTGGGTGGCTCAGTGGGTTAAAGCCTCTGCCTTCGGCTTAGGTCATGATCTCAGGGTCCTGGGATCGAGCCCCGCATCGGGCTCTCTGCTCGGCAGGGAGCCTGCTTCCCTTCCTCTCTCTCTCTTCCTGCCACTCTGCCTACTTGTGACCTCTGTCAAATAAATAAATAAAATCTTAAAAAAAATAAAATAAAATAAAGAATTTAAGACTTTAAAAGTCAGGTTTGAGAATTTATATGGTCTACATTATTTTCAGATAGAATTATATTTAACAATTCTCATATTTAGTCCTTCATTTGTATGGAAATTCTTCCTTAATCATCTTTCTTAAGAGAAATACTCTAAGAGTAGCTTTTGGTTTGCATAACCTTCTAAGTTTTAAGGCTACATTAAACCTACATGAATTAGTTAAAATATTAACATCAAGCTATTTGATTTAATGTATATCATTTCTTGAGTGTACTTTGATATTTGAAAAATTAATCAGAATTATCCTAATAGTTATCTTCAGAACCTCTTCTGTTCTTTGTTGATATTTCTTTGAAACTTTTATTTTCTAGGCCAACATATTTATTTCTTCTTAGGACCCCCGTCAAGTCCTACAGGTATACTATTTTACTAAAGGTTGAGGAAGCAAAACTAAAACAGATAAGGAAAAAAAAAAGGCAAAGATTTTGAGTATGTTTTGTTCCCACTTCAATCTTCCAAGTCATGTTATTTAATCATAAGATATAATGCAAAATGATATTTTTTCTATTTACCTCTTCTTTAAATACTTTGAAAGGGAAAAAAAAAAATCTGCCATGGCAGAACATTTTGGTTAGAAACGAACATTTCTACAAAATGTTCCGCCCAGGTAATGCACATCTTGTCCAAACTGCTTGTTTTCCTTTTTATATCTTGAAGTTTGTTCCAAACTCCTAACTTGCTTCATATGATTTATAAACAGTTATTTAGCTGACTCTTTTTTTTTTTAAGATTTTATTTATTCACTTGATAGACAGAGATCACAAGTAGGCAAAGAGGCAGAGAGAGAGAGGAGGAAGCAGGCTGTCCGCAGAGCGGAGAGCCCGATGTGGGGCTCGATCCCATGACCCTGGGATCATGACCCCAGCTGAAGGCAGCAGCTTTAACCCACTGAGCCACCCAGGCGCCCCTATTTAGCTGACTCTTAAAACCAAATGCCTTTAACTTACTAAAAACAGAGGATAGGAACAGTGCTCTTCTTACGACTGTGTCCTTCCTCCCTGGGGTAAGGAGTGATCCCTTCTCAGTGAGGAAGACCGAAAAAGATGAAAATGAATAGTTAGGTTGTTGGAAGTAGGGTTTAACAACTGGTACAAAGTAAACAAACTGTAGGTATTGAAGGAGTACAGGCTCCCAGTCCACAGTCCATTCCCTTTTTTGCAAAATGTCTGGCTCCTACATTCTTTATTCAGATAGGCTCATACCTGGCAGTGAAGTTTTTTGGCTGTATTTTTGTGAAATATCTGTAGGAAACGAGCTGAGAAACTTGACAGGAACAGCTTGAGGTATTTGATGAATAATAGAGAACTTCCACCATTCAAGTGTCTGACTAGGGCAGAATGAGAAGTATTAGAAACTTGGAAAAAAGGACAGATTGATTCAAAAATAACACACTGCTCTAACCCACTGGCAAATACAGCTCTTTCTAAAGCACTGTAGACAGATCACATAGGGAAAGAGCTTAAATTAGATTTCCTTAGGCTTATTTGGACTGTCTTTCCTGTTGTTTGTCACTTGCTGCCTGCTTCGTCCCATCAAAAATAAAAATATTTAAGGGGAAATGAAAACCTTGCACAGAAGTACCGATGTTTTAAGGGGCTCTTTCTCACGTGTGTGAGGAGCTATTTATTTTGCATTCTTATGCAATGAAAAGTGATTGAGTGAATGCCTGCAGTCCTCATAGTTCTATTTCCCATTTACCTTGACAACTTGGAAAAAGGAGTCTTATTTAACAACCCTGTGATAGCATAACAAGGATAGGATGCTTTCTTCTCATTTTAATATAGGAAATATCTAGTGCATGCTTAGAATGGCTTGACTTAATAATACAGTGTTCTCTATGTGGACTTCATAAGCACTGAAAGAATTTTTAAACTCCAGCACACATTCAAAAGGAATGAGGAAGTTGATCCTAGACAATAAAAGGGAAATAAGTTTGGGCTAACTTGGCTTAACTTTAATCCTCTCATTAAAAAAATGAGCCTCTTGGACCAGATGAACTGTAAAATGTCTTTCAGCTCTAATAGTCTGTATATCTAAATTACTTTTTATGAATAAAGTCTTCTTTCATTCACCATTGATTATTTTTTTCATTTAAGGCATGTTTTTCTAGTTTTCACTATGAGTCGGAGGGCATTTATGGTCATTCCACATCCATCTTCCTGGGGAAGGTACAGGTTAACAAAACATCAGACTTCACAGTAAATAATACTGAGCCTCATGTTCTGAATTCTATCTTATTTGCAGTTGGCAGGGTGGGAAAGAATATTTTCGCTTAAAAATTTTTTGGAACTATTGGGCGCCTGGGTGGCTCAGTTGGTTAAGCAGCTGCCTTCAGCTCGGGTCATGATCCCGGAATCCCGGGATCGAGTCCCGCATTGGGCTCCCAGCTCCACGGGGAGTCTGCTTCTCCCTCTGGCCTTCTCCTCTCTCATGCTCTCTCTCACTGTCTCTCTCTCAAATAAATTAATTAATCTTTAAAAAAAATTTTTTTGAACTATTATCAGTTAAATTCAGTAGACACCTTCCTTATTTGACTTAAACTCAACAGCGCTCAACAGGATTGCCTCCCCCTCATGTAAAAATATACATATATGTAGACACAGCACTCTTTTACTGACACCATCCTCATGGCTTTCCTTCCATCTCTACACTGTCAGTCTCCAGTACATGCTGATCCTTCATCCTTCACTGTTCTTCCCTAAGCTGTCTTCTCTCCTCTGCTTCCTTTCTTGTGACCACCTCATCTGTGCCCAGGGTTTCAATCATCAAATGTTAATACATGTCCAAATCAATATCCCCAACCCAAACTCTCTTTTGAGACACAAACTAGTTTATCCAAATACCTAGTGCATATCCCTATTTGTTTCAGAGACACAAAGCTCAGCATGTGGAAAACCAAATTCGTACTCCACCAAGAAGCATGCTCCTTCCCTAATTCCTTTGCCAGTGAATTTCATCATCAAGCAGTCAGTCCCTAAGTCAGTCATCAGAGACATGTGCTTCTCCCTCAACACCATATTCAAGAAAACACGGTGCATGATACTATTCAATCTATTAGGGTCTCCCCCATATCCACTTTATCCCTTCGGTACAAACAATTATCATCTTTGAATGGCATCTTGTTCCCAGTCTTTCCATTTTGAAAGACATTCTTTATCCCTTACTCTCACCTCCCAGCAGACAGAGTGAATTTGCCGGAATGCAAATATGATCATATTACTATTGCTTAAACCCTTTTATTTGTCTCTCATTAATGTTAAGATAAAACCAAACTCATTAACAAGGCTCATAAAAACCTTCCTTAGATGGTATTCGTGTATCCTCTGGCCTCCAGCTCTCCCCTCTCCTGCCTCAAATTTAAAGGCTGCTGACACTGAATTTCTTCGGATTCTCGAAATGTCATTCCTTTCTCTTGAGACTTTTGTGTAGATGCCTCCTTTTGCCTAAAAAACATCTTTCCTTCCCTTTCAACTCTCAGTTGAGACAGAAACTAATTGTCCTTAACATATTTTGATTAATTTCTATATATAAATCCTTACTCTATAGCATTTTGCATGTATTAACTTCCTCAATTCTCATAACAGCTCTCTGCATGATCATCATCACCATTTTACAACAAGGAATGTGAAAAACCAGTCAAGTTAAGGAACTGCCCAAATCAGAAAGGGGGGAACTTGCAGAGCCAACATTTGTTGTTCTTCGGCAGGGCCAATGATTTTGGACATTATACCTAAAAAAATCATTTTCCCTATTTGGATTTGTACTGTCTCTGCTTCACAGCCCTTAACCCAGATTAGGTTTGTTGCTTCTGATCTCCCAGCATCATCGCTCTTTTGCCCCCACTACCAAAGCACTTGGTTATTTAAGTCACTGCCTTTTAATTTTCTTCCCTGCCAGACTATCTAGTTTTCAAGGGTAGAAATCAAGCTTATTACAGGAAGGAATATATGAGTGAACAAAGAGGCACTATTGATGCTGTACATCCATTTGGCATTTGGTTGAGTTCTGAGACTTCAGGCAGAAGCTTTATCCATATTTTCAGTACCTCCTTTTCGCAATTTGTGAAATTAGAATTATGTATTTCCTCTTAAGAACATCCAATTAATAATCATTTGTATCTTTTTCACAAGTCAACATGTTTGCCTCAACAGTCTCAAGGAGTTAGAAATGGTCTCCAAGTCTTGTCTTGCTTTGCATCTGGTGGTGCTTGTCCAACATCAGGCAATGTCTACCAGAGGCAGGGTTCCTTTTTGCACCAAGTACTGGCACAGCTATGGTTGGAGGCCTGAATTCCATCTTTCACATTACTTTCTTATTGTTTTCCCTAGAAGGGATTTTCTCGTAAATCAATATTTTAAAATGATGCCAGTATCCCTGAGCAGGCCCACCAATGCATATTTAATTGATCCTAATAGAGAAACTATTGAAACGAAATGTCAAAATGTTATTTCTTTAAGAGTTCTATATATTAGTTAACTTTTTGCTCTCCTGGGAACCCAACTACCACCTTTAGTATTTTTTTTTCCTATGGCAAGATTAATTCTGTAATTAATTAGATTAGATTTCGATTTACAAAATACAATCTTGTAAATTGAGGTCTGTTTCTATTGCCCTTCAAAACATGCCCATAAGTATATGAAAAAAAAAGCCACAGGGAAGAATAAGTTGGGATTTGCAGGATGGATAAGCATCCTCAAGAGGGTACAGGATTATCATGAAAGTATAAACCTGTAGTGTGTATTACAGAACTCAGGCAGGTTTTGAGGCTATAGCTGAGTAACTTGAACAAGTTATTTAAGCTCCTTGATTGCTACTTTTTTCCTATAAAATCTGACTAATTATATTGGTGAACTGTTATAAGGACTAAATAGATAAATGTGCATACACATAGGAAAAGTTTAATAGATTCTAATTAATGTTAATGTGAAAGATACTAATTTATTAACAAAATTATTTGTCTTAAAGGCATTACCATGCAAGGTTTTTAAGGCAAAATTTATGGAATAGGTAAAAAAATGGGTAAAATATGTGTTTAGCATGGAGTATATGGCATTCACTGACACACACTCCTTTTATCCATTCACTCATTAACTCCTCACAACAGGTCTAGGAGAGAAGGATTATTATTATTCCCATTTTATCGATAAAGAAATCAAAGTGTAGAGAAGTTAGTAAGGGGTGGAACTCCTGATTCAAACTTAGAAAGTCTGGCTTGAAATTTACTGTACTTTACATCCCTGGCTTTAAAATATGTTGGCCGTACCTTTGGTCAACTAGGTTGATTTGTGGACAATGTAACATTGAAGATGAAGAATATACATCTTTAGTAGAAACTGAAGCAATGAACTAAGAGGGTAGAAGTGAAATGAGGATCTTAAACATGTCTCTGTTGTTTCCCAAGGCAATAACTATCCCATACTCATATGACATACCTGTGTTTTTAACCTGCAGAAGAAGAATAAATCAATAACAGAAAAGCCTTATCATACCTGAACTTCATTAAAAGAAGCAGTTTTGTCTTATGGGAACAGAAATTTACATTGAAGAAGCAATATAAAATTCCCAGAGATTTCTTGTGTATTGTCATAATGGTGACTCTTCAGCAGATAGTCAAAATCCAGAGGAAGATTTGAAGGGAAGCTGTGTTCTTTGTAGTAAACGCTTTGTGAGAAAGTGTGAAAAAATCATGAGTGCCATAGAACATATCAGACCTCAGTGAGTTTTTTTCCACAGAAAGGTTAAAGAAGATGACCATAGTTAATAAAAGGACACAAATGACTACCAGATGGAAACAACTATATTTTTTCACCTTCAAATTAAACTGTCATTTCAAAAATGTTGCTGTCACTTAAGTTGAAAAGTAAAGAATTAATATGTTCATGAAAAAAACAGGTGAGCCAGGTGCATAAAAGAAATAGTTGACCACAACAAATCTCCCTTCCAGGAAAAAAAAAAATTAACCAGCTGTGTAAATAGCATTCTTTCTAAATGTCAGTATCTATCTAAAATTATACTTTTTTCCAGATGATATAATGTAGAAGAAATGACTTGGGAAAATACAAAGAACTGTACAAATACAACTTATTAGTGTAATTACTTGGCTTTGGCTGGCTTTCTATAATATGATTTAATAAAAATAAAATATGCCTAGAAAATATCAAGCTTGAGTGACCAGAAAAAAAAAATTATCCCAGGGGCACCTGGGTGGCCCAGTGGGTTAAAGCCTCTGCCTTCGGCTCAGGTCATAATCTCAGGGTCCTGGGATCGAGCCCCACATTGGGCTCTCTGCTCAGCGGGGAGCCTGCTTCCCCCTCTCTCTCTCTCTGCCTGCCTCTCTGCCTACTTGTGATCTCTGTCTGTCAAAAAATAAATAAAATATTTTTTAAAAAATTATCCCGGAAGGATTTAAATATTGCAGAATGCTCTATGATGTTCATTATACCATCTTAATATTGTGAAACAACTCAATAAGGAAATCTACTAAAACAAAATCTTAAAAATATGTATGCATGCAAAAATTGTTATTTATGTTGAAAAACTCATTTAAAAAGTATAACAAGGGGCACCCGGATGGCTCAGCTGGTTAAGCAGCTGACTCTTGATTTCAGCTCAGGTCATGATTTCAGCGTCCTTGGATCAGGTTCTGCCCTCAGAGTAGAGTCTGCTTGAGATTCTCTTCCTTTCCCTCTGCCCCTCCCTCCACTCAACATGTGTGCAAGTGTGCTTTCATGCGCTCCTTCTAAGATAGATAATTATTTTTTGAAAATGTAAATAAGCTGTCCTTTATCCTATTAAAACACCACCTGAATACCAATATGCAATTTTACTTTTTTCTCCAGCTCCCTTTATCTTGCTATATATGGAAATATAAATTCATCTCAATACCCAATCAATTTCCCTGGACTGGCACTAGAGCTATCTGGTTTTCCTCTTTGCTGTTGATCTTTTCTTTAAAATTTCTATCTGGTCCTGCCCTTGTACCTATACCAGTCTACTCTGTACTCTCATTTCCTCCCATTAGCACTGCAGTGGCAGGTCCTGGCTAGAAAAGTCTTCCTTAGCTTCCTCTTCCTAATATGTGCTTGAAGTGCTTAAATTCTGTATTCCAACACTCCATGGGTGCCTGGGTGCCTCAGTTAAGTATCTGGCTCTTGATTTTGGCTCAGACCATGATCTCAGGGTCATGAGATCAAGCCTATTGCTGGGCTCTAATGGAAGAGCCATACTTTCCACTTTCTCAGTGGAAAGTATGCTTGAGATTTCTCTCTTTCTACCCCTCTCCCCCATCCCTTTCTCTAAAATAAATAATAAAACTTTTTAAAAAAAATTAAAACATAAAACTTCAGTTGCCTGCTCAAAATTCTTTTTATTCCCCTGCTTTCACTTTACCAGTTCACACTGTCCTACTTCCACTTACTTTTTACTACCACTCCTCTACAAAACAAAACTCTTCTCTTAAACACACACATACACACATAAAACAAAAAGCAAACCTTCCTACTAGTTATCAAATTTGACATGTTTTCTAAGCTTATCACTTAGCTGGAGTCTATCTTTCAAAACTCAGGTATGCTGATTTCTGCTTCCTGGAAAATCATTCCTGACTATTTCTAGCCCTTCGTCATTCCCTTTGTCTCCTACCTCCACTGAGACATCTTTCTTCTCTTGCTTGCTACAGTTTCATGGGATACCTTCTAGACTGGCTATCGGAATAGAAGTTCTTTAGTGTATGACTCCATATTTTTAGTACCCGGGAACATAAAAGGTGCTCAATAACTTGTGTTAAATGTAGGTAGACTAGAGGAGATATATTGAGTAATTAAAAAATGAGTAGACACTATTGTCCTCAGGCTCCATCAACTGAAATTTCTTTTTCAACACATATATTAATGTGTCAGTGAAGTGAACCCTGTAACTTTAAACCAATGTCTTATTTTAACTTCAAACAACAAATGCCTCTTTAAAAAAAGCTTCTTCCATGCCAGCATAAATAAATAAATACACACACACACACACACACACACACACACACACCCAGAAAGAGAAAACTATTCCTCTGGCAAACAATCTACCAGCCTCTATCCACAATTGCATTCATCTGGAAAGTGAGTAAAAATAGAATAAAATAAAATAAATTAAAAAAATAAAATAAAATAAAAATGTGACTAATTCTTTTTTATTCCAATATAGTTTGCATGGAATGTCATCAAAAAGCAGTAAAATTTTCTCAGTGACTTACTATTATGAAGCTTTTAGCTCAGTTCTTATCCAGAGTGATAAAGGTATTTTAAAACATTTCTTTTGTATATCTACTAACACAAGTCAGATGAACTATATAATTCAGGCATCTAGTTCTACTTGGGGTATAAGACATATACTGGAGAGGGAATTTGAAATGTGTTGATCTCTCTGCTCTCCAATCAAATAAGCATAGCTCTATTCCTGAGAAGGCCCCTTCTAGATTTTTGAGAATCTCCTAGATAGAACAACTGCACAATCCACGTGCCTGAATTTCCTCCTTTTCCAAAAGGCATAAAGAATGAAGAATTTAAAGAGTAGGATACTTCATAATTTATAATAAATACAAATTTGCCTTGAAGTTTTAAGTACACAAGTTATATTGCTAAAATTTCATGGGTCCTAAAGATTAAATCAGGGCAAAGATATATGTAATCCACCAATGGAAAAAAAAAAAAAAGACAAAGGTAATCCAAAATAATTCTGAAAGCATAAAAACAAGACAAATATTAATCAATACATATTATGGCCTATCCATGATCTCTTTTACAACTCCAGTTGGCTTTTTCCCAAAATATTAAAATGCCAAAATAGCCCCAAGTTATATTGGATATGTATTAATTGTATGTACAGTATAGCATGAATTATACACTTGCAAGGTAACTGTGTAACTCTTACATAGCATGTGTATCAAATGCATGCCAAATAAAGTACCAAGAATGTCTATCAAGAATTTTATATATCGATTTATTTAATTATATTCTAACTCTATTCTCCCCTTTATTTCTCCTCACTATCCCACCTACTTTACTATGCTTATGGACAGTCTTTCATTGTTCTTTATATGTCTTGGTAACATCTGTATCATTTTCATGTATGTATATTTTGGCATATATAAATGTCATTATGCTATAGATCTCATCCTGTTTCAACTTTTCATGCAGGGTTATTTTTTCCATACTTATTCATAATGCCATGAATACATAAAATCTATTCCTGCTCAAAACAGCATATTTTTCTTCAAAATAAATTTTTCATTTCTTATCTATCCATTCCCTACTGATGGGCCTCAGACTGCTTCCAATATCTTGCCAGGATAAACAAAGCTCCAGAGAATATTCTTATGAGTATCTCTTGTGGAAGACCAAATTCTAAGATAACTCTCAATGACCTATGTATGCCCTTGTAGAACATCCTCTGAAATGTGACAGGATCTACAAACGTGATGGAATTTCACTCCTGTGATTAAATTACATTCTCATGGAGTAAAGGGATTTTGGATATGTGGCTAAGGTCTCAAATTAGTTGGTTTTAAGTTAATCAAATGGGAGATTATCCTGAGTAGGATAAAAGCCCTAAAAAGTAGTTCTCCTACTAACTTTGAGGAACCAAGCCACTATGGGTATTATAGCTATGAGAAAATGAAGTCCACCAATAACCACCTGAGCTTGGAAAAAACCCCAGGTCTCAGATAAAACCACAGCCCCAGATGGTACCTGAATTGCAGCCTTGTGAGACACTAAGCAGAAAATCCAACCAAGCAAACTCAGACTTCTGACCTACATAAACTGTGAAAAATGTCTGTCATTTCAGATCTTTGAGATAGTGATAATTTGTTCCATAACAATAGAAAACTATTATTTCCTGTTATACAGGTTTGAGAATCTCTTAGGATATATCCCAAAGGACAGAATTTGAGTCACTAGGTACATGTATTCTATACCTGACCTTCACAGTATGAGGGTTCCTACATTCTAACATCCCTATGTACACTTAATTAATGCCACCATCACTAGTATTAAAAATCTATCTTATTGGGGCACCTGTGTGGCTCAATGGGTTAAGCATTTGCCTTTCACTCAGGTCATGAACCCAGGGTCCTGGGATCAAGCCCCAAGTCAGGCTCCTGCTCAACAGAGAGTCTGCTTCTCCCTCTCCCTCTGCTGCTCCCCCTGCTTGTGTGCTCTCACACACATGCTCTCTCTCTGTCAAATAAATAAATAAAATCTTTTTAAAAATCTATCTTTTTGATATTGTGCATTTCTCGTATTGCTAGTGAGTTTAGCCAACTTGCATTTGCTTGTTTCATGTCCTTATTGAGTTCCTCTTCTGCAGGCAAGTTCATATTCTTGGTCATTTTTCCTACAAGGTTTTCTGAATTTCTGTATTCTTATTCTCATTAAAGCTAGACATTCCAAATATTCTTCTCCTATCTGTCTTCTACCTATGTATGCTTTCAAGTTAACTTGTTGGAGTAAATAAATTTAATGTCACAAAATTAGTATTTTTCCTTCACTTTGAAAATCAATAGTGAAGCTATTAGTGAAACTTATTTAAGTACATGTCTTGGTAGGCCTAATAAGTCTTGGGTATCTTCCATCTAAAAAAGTATGTAATGGGAGACAGGAAGCAGACACAGGAGGAATGCAAAGAGCAAGCTAGATATTATTTAGCTTCTGATGTTCAAGAGTAGGATTTTGTATCCAGACAACAGTGGCCTTCCAAGACAAGACCATCAAAAGAGGATTTTTTAGGTGTACCTGGGTGGCTCAGTGGGTTAGGCCTCTGCCTTCTGCTCAGGTCATGATCCCAGGGTCTTGGGATCAAGCCCCACATCAGGCTCTCTGCTCCATGGGGAGCCTGCTTCCTCCTCTTTCTCTGCCTGCCTCTCTGCCTACTTGTGATCTCTGTCAGATAAATAAGTGAAATATTTTTTTAAAAAAGGATTTTTTAAAATTATATTCTGTGGCTACCATTTAACACATAATGGCTAATCCTGGATGTTTTAGAATCTGAATTCTCCTAAAGTGTAGCAAGAATATCTCTGTATACCATTTAGTCTTATTTATTAGGTTGAAGGAAAGAGGTAATGATCTAGAAGAAAAGCTCACTACTTTTCAGCCTGTGAGAAATTAGTAAATGATGGGAGTAAAAAATAAGGTAGATCAGGGTGTTTTACAGTTTTCCAGCTCTGAATCACAAGATAGAGAAAGGGAGCAACTTTAGCTAACAATAGAAAGTACCATGTTCCCACTGTAGTTTGAGGCTTTGGGAATTAATTGCTTTGTGTGTTCACCCATACCAACCTAGGTACATTAGAGGCTGTAGTTGATACAATGTCTTTTCTTTATTTTTTCTTCCTAAAATTTTTTTTTTTGAGAGAAACAGAAAGAGTGCACACGTGGGGGGAGGAACAGAGGGAGAGAATCTCAAGCAGACTCCCCGCTGAATGCAAAGCCTGCTCAGGGCTGGATCCCATGACCCATGAAATCATGACCTGAGCCAAAACCAAAAGTCAGATGTTTAACTGACTGAGCCACCCAAGCGCCCCTGTCCTTACTTTTCTAAAGTCATCTTGGATCCCAATAGAGAGTTGGAACCTATATTAGCTGAAAACACTGACTGGGAAGTTAGTAGAGATTGCAGTATTGACACAGAGTCTACAGAACAGATATCCAGAAAGAAAACTGTATGGGAGACAGAGCCAGACATGAGAGGGGTTGAGTAAACCAGAAAGTTTAAAGAAAACTGAAGGAGGAGAGAGGGAAAGATGAGAATTCAAGTTCCCTTGGCCACTGTCGGATGCAAGAAGTACAAAAGACCTTGGGGTTGTTACAAGACACCACACTTGAGGACTTCAAATCATCCCCATTATATAAGATATACACACACTACCAGCCACATAGATCTTAAGGAAAAAAGCATAGAAAGCTCACATCTAAGACTCTGAATATTCTCATCCAAAAGAAACTAAACTCAACCAAATAGGACCATTAAAGTTAATGTTAACTCTCCACCTTACTCTACCACATTTCCACACCAGCTGCTGAAGGCTTCAAAGGAAGACTAGGTTGGTTACAGACAAAATAAAGAAGCTGCTTTTTTCCCCGTGCACATCTGTGAGGCAGTGTAACTTAAACATTCCATTCTGTTTCATATAAATATGAGTACTCAAAGATTGTGACCACTCAGTGTTAAAAATACCTTTGTTTCACTTAGTTATTTAATATTAGCTGTTCATACCAATGCTGTCTTTCATGAGGTCAGTTAAATCATATTTGAAACTGCCAGATGTTTCACCCTATGTTGACATGTTTGCCCAGTTGCATGCAAAACATCTGGCTGACTGGCTAAATTTTGCACTTTTTTACTGTATGTTTGATGTGATACAGACTCACCCTAACACTTAGAAACATCACAATATAATCCAGGACAGCTGTGAATCATTTAACGCTGCTTTGGATCCCCCAGACCTCCATTTGTCTTATGACGATCTTTAGTGGAGCACAACTATGCACAGTAGGAAAACCCAACTCAGTTCTTAACATACTATTGGAATGATCCTAGAGCTCTGGCTGGAAGTTTGTGAAAATGAGAAAGCCACCTCACATTCAAAGATGTCCACTAAGACTTCACAAGTATGGCATTAAATTAAAGTGCACCCTGGGAAGACATTCTCTGGGGCAGATGTACTCTGAAGCATCACCTCTTAATTTAGTCAGGGAATCTAAGTGAGAAACAGAAACAGATATAAAT
Source organism: Taxidea taxus jeffersonii (assembly GCA_003697995.1). Lineage (NCBI taxonomy): Eukaryota > Metazoa > Chordata > Mammalia > Carnivora > Mustelidae > Taxidea > Taxidea taxus. The sequence goes on along the minus strand of ML101243.1, from coordinate 98,830 downwards.
CTAGACAAAACACTATAGACGTGTCCAGAAGAAACTACAAATGCCCATATGTACCACAGAGTCTATATCCAGAAGACTGAAAGTGATTCACCACATTGTCATGACACATTTTCTGAAGCAGGAATCATTTTACTTAGGTGTTTCATGGGGAAAATAGTTCTGGAAGGTGGAATTGGTCAGATATAACAAGTTATTATCATAAAAGTACCAGCTTACATGAACATCATAAAGTACTATTTCAAAGTTAGACATTTATTTAAATGGCATTTTTTAATTTCAGAAGATGGTCTGACTAGCTACTGAAAGTTTCATATATTTTATTCTAAATCTGCTGAATATAGACATGGAATAAAATCTCAAATTTGATAGCATATTTTGTTTTCCTAGAGCATGGATTTGATAGAATAAAATGTGTATGACAACACCCTCAGGTCTTATATTAGTAAATATCCACTAAAAAACTATATATAGTTTTTTAGTGGAGAAACTTTAATTTCATGCTATTTTTACTCATTACTGCCTCTAGAACTAAATGTCTTTGAAGAATTAATTCAAATGAGAAAATATTGTTTGAAGAAACAATACAAAAAATCATAAAATATTGCAGTGCTTTAGATTCTGAATGGATGCCACTTTTTAATGTTGTCATTAGAATCAGGTCTCTGATACTTGGCTTGTTTATTTTACATCTTTCTGATTTCTTTTAGAAAAAATATTAAGGAAAATAATTATTAAAGTGAGGAAAGATTGATAAGCAGCATGAAATTGTGGGGGTTTTTTTATGCTTTGTTTTTTTTACTTATGGCATTTGCAATTATACAGTATAAAATCTGTCCAAAATTTTTTGCATATTATTTTTATGGCATACACTTTATTATTTGTTTCAGGGGTAAGGTCTGTGAATCATCAGTCTATACAATTCACAGCACTCACCATAGCACATGCCCTCCCCAATGTCCATCACTCAGCCACCCCATCCTTCCCACTCCCTCCCCTCCAGTAACCCTCAGTTTGGTTCCTAAGATTAAGAGTCTCTTTTGGTTTGTCTACCTCTCTAGTTCCATCGTGTTTCATTTTTCTCTCCCTTCCCCTACAAGTTAAGATTTTTGGTTCAATCCAAGGTATACAGGATAAGAGTCATTTAGGCACTTGGAGCTGTTAAGTGTAATGTAAAAAAAACAAGTCAAGAAAATTTGAACTGAAGCTCTCATGACCTCCTAACTACCAGAACAGCCATTGTTTCTAATTGAATATGCAACTGCCCCACCATATTTGATTAATGATGTGTGCTTGTATAAATGTCCTTGGCTGTGTCATCAATCCCGTCTTACATCTTAAATCAAATTAATCATTTTCTATGTTCCTTTTCTGTGTTTCATCTCTAGGTTAAGATTGGTCTACATAAGCCAAAAATAAATTGAAATAGGATGTGCTGGAAATGTTTGATGCATATCCTTGAGTCTTACAAAATTATCCTTTTACATTTCCAGATTTTTTTGAATAGAAGATCTTAGAGGCTTGGTTCATATGATTTGCCCAGTCAGAAGCTCATAGATCAATGGTCCAGTAATTAAATATTTCTGATTACACTCTCTCAAAACTGAGACAAGAGAGCTCTCCATTTCTTATATATCCATGTCCAGAATGATAATGGAATATAATGTAAAATAAGCCACATTTAAAAAGTCAGCATTTAAATGTATATTAAAAACACTGCTATTAAAATCAATAATCATGGGGTGTCTGGGTGGCTCATCCAGTCAAGCTTCAGCCCTTCTTCTCAGGTCATGATACCGAGATATTGGGATCAAACCCCAAGTCAGGCTCCCTGCTCAGTAGAGAGTCTGCTTCTCTCTCTGCCCCTTCCCCTGTTCTCTTTCTCTTTTCTCTCTTTCATATTCTCTCTAAAATAAATAAAATCTAAAAACTAACATAAAATCAATAATCATTTTACATGTTACTTTTTTAACACTTTATACAATCACTGTAAATGAGTTTTATTTATTGAGATTTATAAAAAGCCACCATTTTAAAATAATTTATTTTTAGCCACACTTGGCACCCTAAGAAATGGGAAAAAAACCTTTAAATACACAACTATTACACAAGTTTTCAGACTATGAAATAGTAAAACATTCAAATTTCCCAAATATTAACTGCAAATAATTTTTAAAATATGGGGTTTTTTTTAGGGTATTGAGAAAAAGTTCTGCCACAGAAGTAGAACATATTTAACTTGGAAAAAGAAAAACTGCCTTTTTACTTTTAAACAAGAGTTTTCTGTTTTAGAGCAGTGGTACTTGGCTGTTTCAACGTAGATCTGTTTGATTACAAATCCAAAGAAAATGTTCTCAGAACAGTCTACTTGTTTGCTCTAGGTTTAGAACTTGATGTAAGCCTCATTCGTTTGGTGAAAGCTTACTTTCACAAAGATTTCATGTTCGCAAATAACACCAGGAAATGAACCTAGTGAGAAAATTATACAAAGTCGTATTCATGGCTGGGTTTGGCTTAAATTGGTAAAATGATAATATTAAACCGTTGCTGTGTATTAGATGTACAGCAGAGTTTAATTGCTCTAAATTAAGGTAAATCACCATTCTTAAAGCTACTTTGTGAGTCTTTTCATGCCACTTTTTATTTTATTTTATTTTATTTTTTACTTAGGACATATGTATTATTTCAAAATTATTTATTCCGAAAAGCCTAATTCAAATAGGCCTTTTGGGGTCATAATATTTCATTGCAAGATTAATCCTATTTCCATCTGTGAGCTCCATGAGCTCAATGAGCTTAGAAACCTCATTTTATTTTTCTTTGTATTCAAAAAATGATCCTGACAACTTTTCATTTAGATGTTTGATAAATTATTTTGTATTTCTTTTCCTAAGGAAAACCAGTTTTATTACACATAACTTTAGAATATTTATATTTTACATTTTCTTGGGCGAAAAATCAACTATCACCATTTAAAGTGATAAAAACTGTTTTCATGTGAATCATATAAACATGACATTTTAGGTATGCTCTTTTTAAAAAAATTTTATTTAATTTTTTTCAGTGTTTCAGCATTCATTGTTTATGCACCACACCCAGTGCTCCATATAATACATGCCCTCCTTAATACCCACCACCAGGCTCACCTAATGCCCAACCTCTTCCCCTTCAAACCCCTCAGTTTGTTTCTCAGAGTCCACAGTCTCTTCTGGTTTGTCTCCCCCTCCAATTTCCCCCAACTCACTTTTCATCTCCATCTCCCAATGTCCCCCATGTTATTCCTTATGCTCCACAAGTAAGTGAAACCGTATGGTAATTGACTCTCTCTGCTTGATTTATTTCACTCAGCATAATCTCCTCCAGACCCATCCATGTTGATACAAAAGTAGGGTATTCATCCTTTCTGATGGAGGCATAATACTACATTGTATATATGGACCATATCTTCTTTATCCATTTGTCTGTTGAAGGTTATCTTGGTTCTTTCCACAGTCTGGTGACTGTGGTCATTGCTGCTATGAACATTGGGCTGCATGTGGCCCTTCTTTTCACTACATCTGTATCTGTGGGGTAAATACTCAGTAGTGCAATTGCAGGGTCATATTTTTAATTTCTTAAGGAATCTTCACACTGTTTTCTGACGTGGCTGTACTAACTTGCATTCCCACCAACAGTATAAGAGGGTTCCCTTTCTCCACATCCTCTCCAACATACATTGTTTACTGTCTTGTTAATTTTGGCCATTTTAACTGGTATAGGGTGGAATCTCAATGTGGTTTTGATTTGAGTCTCCCTGATGGCTAATGATGATGAACATTTTTTCATCTGTCTGTTAGCCATTTGTATGTCTTCTTTGGAGAAGTATCTGTTCATGTCTTCTGCCCATTTTTTGACATGATTATCTGTTTTGTGTGTGTTGAGTTTGAGAAGTTCTTTATAGATCTTGAATATCAGCCCTTTGTCTGTAGTGTCATTTGTGAATATATTCTCCCATTCTGTGGATTGCCTCTGTTTTGTTGACTGTTTCCTCTGCTGTGCAAAAAATTTTGATCTTGATGAAGTCCCAAAAGTTCATTTTTGCTTTTGTTTCCTTTGCATTTGGAGACATATCTTGAAAGTTGTTGTGGCCAATATTGAAGAGGTTACTGCCTATATTCCCCTCTAGGATTTTGATCAATTCCTGCCTCATGTTGTGGTCTTTTATCCATTTTGAGTTTATCTTTGAGGATGGTGTAAGAGAATGGTCGAGTTTCATTCTTCTATAAATAGCTGTCCAATTTTCCCAGCACCTTTTATTGAAGAGACAGTCTTTTCCACTGCATATTGTTTCCTGCTTTGTCGAAGATTAGTTGACCATAGAGTTGAGGGTCCATATCTGGCCTCTCTACTCTGTTCCACTGGTCTATGTGTCTGTTTTTGTGCCAGTACCATGTTGTCTTGGTGATCGCAGCTTTGTAGGAAAGCTTGAAATCAAGCAACGTTGATGCCCCAGTTTTGTTTTTCTTTTTCAACATTTTCTTAGCAATTTGGGTCTCTTCTGGTTCCACACAAATATTGGGATTTGTTTAAGCTCTTTGAGAAATGCTGGTGGAATTTTGATCAGGATGGCATTGGAAATGTAGATGGCTCTAGGCAATACAGACATTTTAACAATGTTTATTCTTCCAATCCATGAGCATGAAATGCTCTTCCATCTTTTTGTGTCTTCTTCAATTTCTTTCATGAGTGTTCTGATGAAAACTTTGAGTAAAGATCCTTAAGCTCTTTGGTTAGGTTTATTCCCAGGTATCTTATGGTTCTTGGTGCTATAGCAAATGGAATCAATTCTCTAATTTCCCTTCCTATATTTTCATTGCTAGTGTATAAGAAAGCAACTGATTTCTGTACATTGATTTTTGTATCCTGCCACATTCCTGAATTGCTGTATGAGTTCTAGTAGTTTGGGGGTGGAGTCATTTGGATTTTCCATATAAAGTATCATGTCATCTGCAAATAGAAAGAGTTTGACTTCTTCTTTGCCAATTGGAATATCTTTTACTTATTTTTGTTGTCTGATTGCTGTTGCTAGGACTTCTAGTATTATGATGAACAACAGCGGTAAGAGTGAGCATCATTGTTGTGTTCCTGATCTCGAAGGGAAGGCTGTCAGCTTTTCCCCATTGAGGATGATATTCACTATGGGTTTTCCATAAATAGATTTTATGAAGTTGATGAATGTACCCTCTATCCCTATACTTTGAATTGTTTTTTTTTCTTTTTATTTAAGCTTTATTTAAACATATAATGTAACTCCACCACCCTCTCCCAACCCCTCTCCCCCCCAACCCCCCTCAGTTTGTTTTATGACATTAAGAGTCTCTTTTGGTTTGTCTCCCTCCCGATCCCATCTTGTTTCATTTTTTCTTTTCCTACCACCTTAACTCCCACCCCCGTTGCATCTCCACTTCCTCATATCAGGGAGATCATGTGATATTTACCTAAAGATACAAACGTAGTGATCCAAAGGGGCACGTGTACCCGAATGTTTATAGCAGCAATGTCCACAATAGCCAAGTTATGGAAAGAACCTAGATGTCCATCAACCGATGAATGGATAAAGAAGATGTGGTATATATATATACAATGGAATACTATGCAGCCATCAAAAGAAATGAAATCTTACCATTTGCGATGACATGGATGGAACTAGAGCGTATTATGCTTAGCGAAATAAGTCAACTGGAGAAAGACAACTTTGAATTGTTTTAAGCAGGATTGGATGCTATATCTTGTCAAATGCTTTTTCTGCATCAATTGAGAGGACCACGTGGTTCTTCTCTCTTCTCTTATTGATTTGTTCTATCACATTGATTAATTTGCGAATGTTGAACCACACTTGCATCCCATAGATAAATCTCACCTGGTCATGATGGATAATCTTTCTAATGTACTGTTGGATCCTATTAGCCAGGATCTTGTTGAGAATCTTGGCATCCATATTCATCAGCGTTATTGGTCTGAAATTCTCTTTTTTGGTGGGGTTATTGCCTAGTTTGGGGATCAGGGTAATGCTGGCTTCATAAAAAGAGTCTGGAAGTTTTCCTTCTGTTTCTATCTTTTGAAACAGCTTCAGGAGAATAGATATAATTTATTCTTTGAATGTTTGGTAGAATTCCCTAGGGAATCTATCAGGTACTGAGCTCCTGTTTTTTGGGAGGTTTTTGATCACTGCTTCGATCTCGTTAGTAGATATGGTCTATTCAGATTGCCAATTTCTTCCTGTTTCAAATTTTGGAGGTTTATAGGTTTCCAGGAATGCATCCATTTCATCTAGGTTGCTTAATTTAATTCAATAAGCCAACTTATAATACATCATTAGTTTCAGATGTAGTGTTCAATAATTTATCAGTTTCATATAACACCCAGTGCTTATCACATCACATGCTTTCCTTAATGCCCATCATCAACTACCTCATTCCCCCCTCCAGGAACCCTCAGTTTGTTTTCTATAGTTAAGATTATCTCATGGTTTTTCTCTCTCTGATGACTTTCCATTCTTTTCTCCCTAGCTTCCCCTTCAGACCTCTGCCCTGTTTCTTATATTCCACATATGAGTGAAATCATATAATTGTCTTCTGATTGACTTCTCTCAGCATAATGCCCTCCAATTCCATTCCAGTTGATGTAAACGGTTAAGTATTCATTCTTCCCTATAGCTGAGTAACATGCCCTTTATATAAGTACCACATCTTTATCCATTCATCTGTTGAAGGACATCTCATCTCTTTCCACAGTTTGGCTCTTTTGGACAGTGCTATGAACATTGGGGTGCAGGTGCCCCTTCATTTCACTACATCTGTATCTTTGGGGCATATATCCCATGGTGCAATTGTTGGGTCATAGAGTAGTTCTATTTTTAACTTCTTGAGGAACCTCCATACAGCTTTCCAGGGTGGCTGTACTAGCTTGCATTCCCACCAACAGTGTAAGAGGTTTCCCCTTTCTCTGCATCCTCGTGAAAAATTGCTACTTTCTGTCTTGTTAATTTTAGCCACTCTGACTGGTGTGAGATGATATCTTATTGTGGTTTTGATTTGTATTTCACTGACACCAAGTGATATGAGCCATTTTTTCATGTATCTGTTGGCCATTTGTATGTCTTAGGAGAAATGTCTGTTCATGCCTTCTGCCCATTTCTTGACTGGACAATTTGTTTTTTGAGTGCTGAGTGTGATAAGTTCATTATAGATCTTGCATACTAGCCCTTTGTCTGATATGTCATTTGCAAATCTCTTCTCCCATTCTGTAGGTGGACTTTTAGTTTTATTAACTGTTTCCTTTGCTGTGCAGAAGGTTTTTATGGTTGTTAAATTATTAAGTGACTTTAATAGTCTTTCTGTCAAGAAGACATAGAATTATGGGGATGAAGTTTATAATAATCCAAATTCTTGGGGTTGCAAGTAATCAAAAATACAACTAAAGCTACTTTAAGTAAATAAGGAAAATATTGATTCTATGTAATTGAACAGCCCATGAGTATGTCTGACTTCAGGCATGTCTAGATCCAGGAGTTCCAATAATATCACCTGAATACTCTCTGTACTTCTAAGGTATGACTCTTTTAACCTATTGATCTCTTTCTCACTGGTAAGATGGAAAAAAGTAACTTCAATTAACTACCCTCGTAGTTTATATGCAAAAGTAACTGTGACTCTATTTTGAGACCAGAAGCACAAAAGTCCTGATGAGTGCTCAATTCGGCATTGCTTGAAACATATGTCCATCCCTAATTTGATCACTGCCCAGATAGATGGGGTGACAATAATGTATATTCTACTTTTAGAACTCATCCACTCTCTACTCTATTTTTTAATAAGGAAACTGACGCCAGGAAGTAAATTACTTAACCAATGTTATACAGTAAGTTACTAGCATAGTTAACTAAAATAATCAACAACAAACTAGGTACATAGTAGAAGACATAATATTTATCTGCACTTATCAATATAATACACTTATCAATATAATACATAATATAATACATGTGTATTATATTGATATTTAAACTATGTTTAAAATAGTTAAACATAGAGTTTAATTTTACTGTGAGTTGTTAAAGTTCAAGTTGGCATTTTTCTGAAAGTATTTCTTGAGCAACTATTTCTGTTTGGCATTTATTTGAGCATAAACAAAGATGTTAGAACTAAAAACTATGACACAAACTACTAAGCCAATGGAGTAAGTTTACTCCATTGGAGTAAGTTTATTATAGTTATATAATAGATACCCTGAAGTAGGTTAAAATAAAAACATTTGTATTTCTAATCTTTTTTTGTACTTACACACTAATGTGATATCAATAGTCTGTTAAGAACAAGTTTGTGAATAAAATAACTACTTAATAATTTATTTTTCACCTGACCTAAAATCAACAGTTCTTTCCAAAGCTAAGAAGTGCTACACATTTCAGTGCCTATTCACCTCTTTTGCTACTGCTCCCTCTCTCTCACCTCCTCACCCACCCCAATCCAAACTTCCTATGACTTGAGAGATTCAAGGTGACCTCCAAAAATACCTACAATATAGCACAATGAAATACATTTAATAATGAGAAAGAGGCAGCTGGGAAATTTAAACCTAGATTTGGGTTAAGATAAAAACGTATTCCTTTGAAATCTATAATCTTTGAGGAAGAGGAGCTAAGTATTTGAATTTGAATTTTCCAGAAGTCAATAGAAAGAGCATAACTAGATATGATTCACAATACCCATACAAGCAAGAACAAACCAACTACCTAGGAATATCTGTGACTATCCCCTAAGCTAAAATGAATTGGTATAGAACACTTCATGACTACTGTAGTAGCATGAATACAATCCTTCCAGGTTACCGAATGACACGTGAAGTGATAGCATGATATCAAAGGATATTTCAGAAAAATCAAACTGATGTACAATTTGTTGTGATCTAAATACACAAAATTTTAGATCACAAAATGTTGTGATCTTATTATCTGGTTATCTTAGAATAGATTTTGGAAAACATAGATAAATAGATAATATAGTTATTCTTCCCTTACTTGTTCATTAATTCATTTCATGAAAAACACGATTTCCTTCTTTATTCTGCACACTATGAGATCCAGGGCACAAAATATACAAAAAAGTCCCTGCTCTTGAACTCATAGTCTTGGAACTGATACAGACACCAAACAAGTTTTTATAATACAATGTGATTAGTATTTTATTGTAATATTTATTTTAAGATATAGGTATTGTACGATATTATTGCAGAAAGTCCCAAGCTAAGGAGGTTAGAGAGGTCAGCTTCATGAGAGAAGTTATATCAGTATAGAACCAAAAAATTAGTAAGAGTCAGAGCAAGAGTTGAAATCAGAAAGGCAGTAACCAGATCATTCAGAGACTTTAAGGCATAAGGATTTTGGATTTCATCCAAAGACAAATAGAATCCCCTGATGGATGGTAAGTAGCTGGACAATTTAATCTGTCTTGAACTTTGAAAGCCCTAACTTATAAGTCAGGAAAGCATCAATGATGATCTGCATTAGGTTAGTGACAGTAGAGTTGGACAAGTGTGAATGGATTCAAGAGGGAGAAGGTAAGATTGCCAAGAGACTGGAATTTGTTGGAGAGGAGAAAGTGGATGATTTTACTTCCTGGAATTTAATAGCTTCAAAAGCAAATTGCCTATTAAGATGTGATAATTAGTTATCATTATTGCTTACCAGTTCTAAAAGCCATGCCACCCTCATGCAAGAGAATCTTTTCTTCAATTCTCTCTTTCAATGGTAGGGGGGAAAATACACACATTTTATCCAATGTGTTATCAAATTATAATTAACAAGATTTAAAAAGGGGAACTGAAATGTACTGTTGTTTTATCCTGAAGGGCATTGCCATATGATTTACTCAAAGACTGCTCCTACTGGCCCTGATTTCCAAAGTTATATTAAGGGGAAAGTTGTTCACAAGCATCAGTGATAGGTATCTGTACAGAAACAATAAAGTTAGTCCATAATCAGCTGCTGTCCCACAGTATCAACAGACCAAGAAAAGTGCAATGAAAGCTTTAAAATTAATCAATCCCATTCCTAATAGATTCCTTCACTTGTGACAAAGAATATAGCAGAATCAATAGTGGAATAGCTATTCCTAAAACCTTATATCCATGCTTTCACATACAATATTGGTCTGGAAGACCCCAAACTGAAAATTATACACACACACACACACTAAATTATATATATATATATATATATATATATATATATATATATATATATATGGATATATATCTATTATATATATAAATGCATATTATTTATGTATTTAAATGCATATATATTTTTTTAAAGCTGACATATTTTAGAAGAAATGTATAATAAGCTAACAAGTCTCTAATTTGAGGCTATCATTTTGGAAAGTGAAATAAACTATATTGTAGATCCTACCATGCATGACCATATTGTAAAGATTGTTAAGGTGCAAAAGTTGACAAGAATAAGACCTACCATTCCAAAGAAAACAAGGAATTTTTCTGGGGCACACCCACTAGGTGTTGCATTTTTAAATCAGCTATATTTATTAGTCCTAAGAAGTAAGAATAAGTCTTGGCAATATCTATTTGTGTTGAGCTTGGTTTGTAAAGTTGAGAAAAACATTTAAAAATCAACTCAGAGTTGAGCTTCTAAATTTTGATTCAACAAATTTATACCAAAAAATCCATGATGCAGAATCTGTCCTTATGATTGGGTTAAAAACCAAGTTTATTTATTTATTTTCAAACATTTTTTTAGAGATTTTATTTTTTTTAGGGGTGCCTGGGTGGCTCAGTGGGTTATGCACTGCCTTCAGCAGACATGATCCCAGGGTCCTGAGATCAAGCCCCACACTGGGCTCCTTGCTCAGTGGGGAGCCTGCTTCTTCCTCTTACTGCCATTCCCCTTGCTTGTGCTTTCTCTCTCTCCACTTTCTCTCTCTCTCTGACAAATAAATAAATAAAATCTTTAAAAAATATTGTTTTAAATAATCTCTATACCCAACATGGGGCTCCAAATTATAACCTTGAGATCAAGAGTCACATGTCCTACTGAATGAACCAGCCAGGCACCCCAAAATGCTAAGTTCAGATCCTATGACATGAATAGTTTTTCAAAGCCTGGATTCCTATTATCTTTTTTATAAACATGATAAATATAACTTTATATAAATCGATAAATGTGATCATACAATACACAATTCTATTGTATTCTAATTTGGCTATTTTTGTTTGTGTTGGATAACACATTTTCCTTCTTATTCTGATACTTTCTGATACTCAGATGAACTTCATATTTACTTCTTCTTAAAAGAATAACATACAGATATCAACAGGGATCATTTTTTTGTGTGCGTCACAAAAGCAGGCACATGGACTCTTTTCTGAATCTTATTTTTTTCAGTCGACGCCTTAAGAAATTTTAGTCAATTACCCCGTCAAGTCAATCTGGTTGGTTCCTATTCATTATTTTTAGTAGTTGTATAATATTTGATACTAGTATATCAATTTTTAAGCATTTCCTTACCGATTGATATTCACTTTGTATCGTGTATCGTGTGTGTGTGTGTGTGTGTGTGTGTGTGTGTGTGAGTAAGTGATTATTTAAAATTTTGCAATAACCATCTTTGGATATGTATTTTTATTTAGTGGTATTTTTATAAAATAATTTTCTAGGAAAAAGACTAAAAGGGTTAGGGATATGGTTCACATATACAGATTTCTTTAATATAGCAAGAACACTTTCCAACAAAATCTCTAACAATTGACATCTTCACTAGTGATAAAATTGGACATGCCTCTTCCTACATTCCCAACAAGATGTGTACCTTGTGGGGTATTTTGTGCTTTGCCAATCTAACTAGTATAACATGCTACTGCACTATAAATTCAATCTTCAGTTCACTGATTTCTAGTTCTATTCATTATTATTCTTATCACCAGATCCTGTGTCCTCCAAGAATTTCCTGCATGATTTTAATATTTTTTCAGTTAAATGTATATTCAATTTTTAATTTGTTTTTAAATATTATACAAGATTGGGATCCAATTTTATTTTCTTCCTGATGGATAGCGAGTTGTACCAGAACCACTCATCCAATTTTATTTTCTTCCTGATGGATAGCCAGTTGTACCAGAATCACTCATTTTAGGTCCATCTTATTCTCACAGTCTTAGTTTCTTAATTACTGAGTTGTCAAAATATGAGTACTTTTTCTCGTACTGGCATTTTGTATTATTTTGCTATTTTATGACATTTCGATATATGTTTAGTTATAGTAGTTTTATAGTATACTTAGATACCCAAAAAACCAAGTCTCTACACTTTGTTTGGGGTTTTTGTATGTTGTCTCAATTATATTCATGCACTTATTCATCAATGTGATATTCTCCCACATAATATTTGAAGGGATTTAAGACTAACGTAAAATATTACTTTTAACATGGTACAATCCCAACTTAATATATTTAGACATATTTTATATAGTTGGTGATCATTGTAATGCCCCACACAAATGACTTGGATGATCAAATGGAAGAAATATTTCAAAGTCAATATGAATAGATGGAAAATACAATGAAAAAATAAGATTTAGAAAACATATCCGTGAAAGAAAAAGACTTAAAAGGAGAAAAAGAATTACATTATAGGGGAAAAAAAAAACCCTCACTGATTATTAGGATGGCTTATCTATTTCTAAGATTGGGAAAAATATTCTCATATCTAGGCACATCTAGGAAAAAGCCCCTACTACCTAAGATAAAAAGAAAATCTTAGAAGCTTACAGACTGAATGATAAAATTTCTTACAGCAGATAATTAGGCTGATATCAACTTCATATCTGTTTTACTACAAATTATGAGATACTAGAATAGCATCTATAGTATAGATTACCAAGAGAAAGGAAATACACTGCAAGACATACTAAACTAAAAAAATAATAAATAAATAAATAAAGATATATATGTGTGTGTGTATATATATATACATATATATGAATTCAGAAAGCAAAACCTTCCAGTTCCCTATGGGACAAAGGAGAAAGTAGCAGAACACAATCCCATGGAGGGAGAAAAAAATTAAAAATTAACAAATATAAAGCATCTTTCAGAGACAGCAGAGAGCTGCTAATACAATGATAACTAGAAAGGATAAGATCCCAAAGAGGGAAGAACCTTTCAAAGATGACCTGCTTTATGCAGCAGCTAGGAATTGGAGAGTGGGAGTATTTGCCAACAGGAGCCAAACAATAGGCAGAGATTCCCACTGTGTACCCACAGAGGTATGCCACAGCGGGGATGGAAAACCAAATGTCCTAATTTTCTCTCAAAATATTTGCTGAATCCTGGGTCTATATATGGTTGAGGAAGGGCTTAAAATATAAGAAGACAACCTTTGAAAAGCAATGCATCACAATCAAGTGTCTCAAGAGATAAGTATCAGAGTTTAAAATCTGTCAGAAGGAGATGCCAGAGAAAATAAACTGAATTTTTTTTAAGATTTGATTTATTGATTTGACACACAAAGAGAGAGATCACAAGGAGGCAGAGAGGCAGGTGGAGGTGGGGGGGAGCAGGCTCCCTGCTGAGCAGAGAGCCCGACAAGGAGCTTGATCCCAAGACCCTGAGATCATGACCTGAGCCAAAAGTAGAGCGTTAATCCACTGAGCCACCCAGGTGCCCCTGAACTCTTAATTGAACCTCTGGATGGCCAGGGTAATCAGCGCTAAGTGTGCATCATCTAGATCATCATCAAGGTCCCTCAGTCTCATTCTGGATTGGATTTAAGGTGTTCAGCCACAGCTCTTTCTCTACCAGATGGACAGTAAACCTATAGGAAAATAAGGTAGTCTAGTGCATCTATAATTTTTATATCCAAATCAAGCAAAACTTAGTAGATACATGAAAAGATGGGAACGTGTAACTAAAATCCAAAAGAAAAATAGATCTTAAGTATCCAGTGTATACACTCTGGTAATAACCAACCAGTCATAAGAAAAAAATATTAATTGTAATGTTTAATTTTACAGATTATATATATGTTTATTACATTTAAAATACATTTCTGAGATAGTAATCCTCTTAATGAAGCACAAGTATTATCAAGCTAATCAATGTCTGACTGTATTACCTTTTATCCATGTATCCCCTACATTCCTTCTCACTTTCCTCTCTATAAACTTCCAAATTCCATTCACGATTTCATTGAATAGGAATATCAAGACCACATGTCACTTCACAACCTAACCATTTTCTTCATTGCATGAAAATTGGCTTATTGTCATATTACTGGCATAAAGATGGGGCTTGTTAAGTGAAATAACCAAGAATGGAGCTTGTATATATGATTCACAGTCTAAATATTGGCTCTTTTTTGTAGACTTTTGGCTATATTCTTGGCTCATCACTTCCTTGTGATCATCAGAACACCATAATTTAATATTTTTTCTCTTAAATCTGTCCAAAATTATTAATTTCCTGTTGACCCAAAAAATTTCTCTCTGCCAAATTATACACACCTAATTCTACTGACTTCATACTTTTCAATATCTAATGAATACAATAGGATATAAAGTATTTACATTGTATAAACAGAAATTGTACCAAAGTAAGAATCTCCTGCATACCCAGGAACTCATTGCCACATTCAATGTTATGAAGATACTCCCCTATATTTTCTTCTGGGAATTTCATAATTTTAAGTCTTTAATCAGCTTTGAGTTAATTTTCGAATATTGTATAAAGGTCCAACTTAATTCTTTTGCACATATTCAGTTTTCCCAACACTATTTGTTGAAAAGACATTACTTCTCCACTGAATGACCTTGTCACCATTATTGAAGCTCATTTGACCATATATCCAAGGGCTTATTTCTCTCCATTGTATTCCATTGGTCTATGTATTTGTCTTTATGCCAGTACTATACTATTTTAGTTATTATAACTTTGTACTATGTTCTGAAGTCAGAATTTTGAGCCTTCCAATTTTGTTCTTTTTCAAAATTGTTGACTTTTCAGGGTCCCTTGATATTCTATATGAATTTTAGTATACATTTTTCTATATCTGTGAAAATTATCATTAAAGTTTTATTTATTGCATTAAATCTAGATGATTGGGGGAATGTGGACATTTTTAAGTCTTTCATTTATTAAATAGAGGATTCCTTTACATTTGTTTTATGTCTTCTTTCTTTCAGCAGTGGTTTATAGCATTCAGTTTATAAGTTGTTCACTATCTTGGTTAGGTTTATTTCTAATTATTTTATTCTTATTGATGCTATCATAAATAGAATTATTTTCTTAACCTCCTTTTTGCATTGTTTTTTGCATATAGAAACACAATTCATTTTTGTGTGATTTTTTATCCTGTAATTTGCTGAATTTATTAGTTTTAACACTTTATTTTTTTGTTGAATCTTTAGGGTTTCATAAACATAAGGTCATCCCATCCATAAACAGAGATAATTTTACTTCTTTCTTTCCAGTTTGTGTGCCTTTATTTCTTTTTCTTAACCAATTGCTCCACTTCCTCAAAGTTTGTTCTACCATCCAGGTGTTTTGGTTGGTGGCCAGGTTAGCTCTTGTGACTCATTAATTATTTGGCTTTTAATATCACTGTTGTGTGTGTTAATAATACTAATGATCATTATTATTGAACAAATCATCAGGTCAGGAAGGCCTATCTCTGCCAATATATCTGCTTTTAAAATCAGCAATTTAATGATAGAACATGTAAAGAAAATCCTTCCCCATGAAGAACAAAAATAATTTCTAACTTATTGTGGAAATATTGTACATATGGGAAAGAATAATGAATAGTATAATGAACCTTCTTTTACTCTTCACCAACTGCAACAATCCTGGACAATCTTATTTCATCTATATTCCATCCATTTCTCTCCAATTCTATATTATTTTGACTCTCAGCTATAATATCATTTTGTCCACAGGTATTTCAAAATATATCTGTAAAAGCAAATTAACTATAACACCATAATTATACTAAAGTTTTAAGCATTTCCTCTTTAATACTATCAAATATTTGCTACATGTTCAATTTTCTGGATTAGCTCAAATTTTTTTAGGTTGGTTGTCCAAATCAGCATAAAAATAAGTCTATGTTACAATTAGTTATTATTTCTCTTAAATTTTATATGATCTGTAAGTTCCTCCTGTGTCTAGCTTTCTTTGCAATATATATATTTTTTTAATTTTATTTTTTCAGTGTTCCAAGATTCATGTTTATGCACCACACCCAGTGCTCCCTGCAATACATGCCCTCCTTAATACCTACCTCCAGGCTCACACAACCTCCCACCCCCTTCCCTTCCAAAACCTTCAGTTTGTTTCTCAGAGTCCACAGTCTCTCATGGTTCATCTCCCCCTCCAATTTCCCCAACTCCCATCTCCTCTCCTTTTTCCCAAAGTCCTCCTTGTCATTCCTTATGCTCCACAAGTAAGTGAAACCATATGATAATTGCCTCTCTCTGCTTTGACTTAATCTCTTTCAGTCCCATCCATGTTGATACAAAAGTTGGGTATTTATCCTTTCTGATGGAGGCATAATATTTGATTGTATATATGGACCATATCTTCTTTATCCAATCATCTGTTACGGCAATGGCCACAGTCACCAAACTGCAGAAAGAGCCAAGAAGCCCTTCAGCAAAGCCCTTCTATTTTTTTTAATTGGGTTATTTGTCCCAGAGGAGTTTTCCATGAGACTGATTCTACTGATTGCAGTCCAGTGATATTGCTTGGCATGTTCATTCTCCCTATATCTGTTCTAAATTGTTAGCAAGATCTAGAGATTTGACCAGATAAAAGTTCAGGTGTCTTTTCTTTGTTTTGTTTTGTTTTTGTCAAAACTATTTCACAAGTGGTCTTGGACAACTTTATCCAAAGGAATCTTGTCTGATTTTTCTCTAACAAATAGTTTTACTCTGCTTTAGTTATCAATACTTAGAACAAATAATCCTTTACCATCACAAAGCACTTTATAATTTTGAAATTACTTTTATATACACAAATACACTGATCTTTACTATATCCCTGTCAAGTAGGTAGTAGGTCTAGGATTTTATTTTATCCAATTATAAACTAACAAATTGACCTGTTACTATTCATGAATGCTGGCAAAAAACAACAGACTCCTGGGTCAGAGAACAAGGAATGTATTACTCATAGCACAACAATCATCATGAACAGCAGCACATTCTGCTCCTTTCTTTTCCTTCTAAGTCCAATGTGATTGGCACAGAATGGCTCAAATGGATTCTACACATTCAGTGGGTTTCTGTCATAGCTGAGTAACACTTAGCTTGGGGGATCCACCAAATTTATAGGAAGTCGTAAGCAAGTATGGTCTTTGGTCAGCAGAGGAATAATTCTCTCATCTCTCACATTTACCAGGTATATAAACAACCTTGAAAAATGTCCAGTGGAAGAGTGATCAAAACCTTGCAGGCACACACAGAAAGATCAGTAGAATTGCTGTAGGCCCAAGGAGGATTATCTCCCAACAATAGATATGACAGACTCTTTCCTCATATTTCCAGTGAGGGTATTAAGAGTCCATGTGAATTAAGGTCACACAATAAACAGCAAAACTAGGAATAAAATCTAAGCCTTCTGAACTGTGCCATGTACACTATTAAAGAGAGAACTGAAAAAAAATCAACTTATCACAGGGAAGTAACAAGGAAACTTTTCTTTCTTTGGGATTTAAATGTAAGGGAAAATTTTTAAAAATAATCCTGTGCTTAAATTTAACATTTAAAATTTTCATTATTAGTTGGGGTGCCTGGGTGGCTCAGTGGGTTAAGCCTCTGCCTTCGGCTCAGGTCATGATCCCAGGGTCCTGGGATCAAGCCCCACATCGGGCTCTCTGCTCAGTGGGGAGCCTGCTTCCCCCTCTCTCTCTGCCTGCCTCTCTGCCTACTTGTGATCTCTGTCTGTCAAATAAATAAATAAATCTTTTAAAAAAATTTAATTATTAGTATAATACAGGAAACTCCAAGATGATGTCATTGTGCTCCTAAAAGAAACAAATATAAAGCAATTTCTAGAAAACCACACCAATTAAATGTCACAGAGTTACTCAAATTCGAGTCCCAAGAAATATGGGTATAGAGGTGAAAATACAAAGTACACAAGGAAATTACCCATAGAAGCCAGAGGCAGCAGCCATGAAAGAACCTTAGTTAATAGAACAATTTGATAGAGATCATAAGAATCTTTAAAATGTTAAAACAAAAATTCAGAGGCATAAGAAATACACAAGACATAATAGATAACTATTTGAAAAACACTAAAACTTCAAAACATAAGAAGAACGCAGTCATGAAAAATAAAATCTCAAATAATGGGATAGTTCCAGATCAGGAAAAAAAAAATAAAAAGAGAATAAACTAAAAGATGAACTTAAAAGGATTCTCAAAAGCCAGTACAGCAAAATAAAGAAATGGAGCATGTGAAAGAGATTTGCAGACATGGCAGATAGAGTGGCAACATTCAATGTTCCTACATTAAGAAATCCCAATTGAGAGTAGGAGATGAGATAAAAATTTTCTGGACTTAGGGGCGCCTGCGTGGCTCAGTGGGTTAATCTGTCTTTGGTTTGGGTCATGGTCTCGGGGTCCTGGGATTGAGCC
Source organism: Taxidea taxus jeffersonii (assembly GCA_003697995.1). NCBI lineage: Eukaryota > Metazoa > Chordata > Mammalia > Carnivora > Mustelidae > Taxidea > Taxidea taxus. The sequence continues at coordinate 80,144 of ML101243.1, read as the reverse complement.
CCGCATTGGGCTCTCTGCTCAGCGGGGAGCCTGCTTCCTCCTCTCTCTCTGCCTGCCTCTCTGCCTACCTGTGATCTCTGTCTGTCAAAAAAATAAATAAAATCTTAAAAACAATTCTTTTCTGGACTTAAGGAGACAATGTAAATACTCAAATTTATAAATCTCAACTAAAAATAAATCCAAACCTAGACATATCACAGTCCCATAAAAAGTGACAAGATTTATCATCCATGCATAATAAAAACTCTCAACAAAACGGGGTTAGAGAAAACATACTTGAATGTAATAAAGGCCACGTATGAAAAACTCACAGCTGACATCATACTCAATGGTGAAAAACTGAGAGCTTTCCCTTTAAGACCAGGTCCAAGACAAGGATGTCTACTCTTGCCACTTTTATTTGACATAGTCCTAGACATTATAGCCACAACATTGGACACCTGTGTGGCTCAGTCAGTTAAGTATCTGCCTTTGGCTCAGGTCATGATCTCAGGTCATGATCTCAGGGTCCTGGAATCAAGTCCCACATTGGGCTCCTTGCTCAACAGGAAGCCTGATTCTCCCTCTCCCTCTGCCCCTCCCTACTGCTTGTGCATGCTTTCTCTCTCTCTCTCTCTCTGTCTCTCTCTCTCACATACACACACATAGTAAATGTTTTTTAAAAAATAGAGGTTATAGCCACAACAATCAAGAATAGGCACCCATATTGGTAAAGAACATTTTATACTGCCACCATTTGCAGATGATGTGATACTATACATAGAAAATCTAAAGATTCCACCAAAATACTACTAGAAATAATGAATTTAGTAAAGTGGCAGGATGCAAAATAAATATCCAGAAATCAGTATGAGTTTCTTATAAGAACAACAAACTTACAGAAAGAGAATTAAAAAAAAATAAATAAATACCATTTACAACTACACAAAAAGAATAAAACACCTAGTAAAGTAAACTTAACCAAACTTGTAAACTTAACCAAAGTTGTACTCTGAAAACTATAAAACTTGGATGAAAAAAATTGAAGATGACACAAATGGAAAGATATTCCATTGTTCATAGATTGGAAGAATTAATATTGTTAACATGTCTATATTACACAAAGCAATCTACAGAGTCAGTTCAATCTCTATCAAAATACCAACAGCATTTTTCACAGAATCAGAATAATAAAATTTGTGTGGAACCACAAAAGACCCTGACTAGCTAAAGCAAGTTTGCAAAAGAGGAATGAAGGTGGTGGAGATACCACAATTCCAGAATTCATGATATACTACAGAGCTGTAGTAATCAAAACAGTATGATACTGGCACAAAAATAGACACATAGGTCACTGAAGCAGAATAGAGAGCCCAGAAATAAACCCATACTTATATGGCCAATTAATCTAGAACAATGGAGGCAAGAATATACCTTGGGGAAGAGACAATCTCTTTAACAAATGGTGCTGAGAAAACTGGATAGCTAAAGGCAAAAGAATAAAACAGGACCACTTTCTAACACCATACATAAAAAATAAATTCAGAGTGGATTAAAGATCTAAATGTGAGACCTGGCAGACAAAAAATCCTAGAAGATAAACACAAGCAGTAAGTTCTTTAACATTAGCCATAGCAACATTTTTCTACATGTCTCCTAAGGCAAGGGAAACAAAAGTGAAATAAAACTATTGAGACTACATCACAATAAAAAGACTTTGCATAGTAAAGGAAATCATGAAGAAAACAAAAAGACAGCCTACTGAATGTGGGAAGATGTTTACAAATGATATATCAGATAAGGAGTTAATATCCAAAATAAAGAACTTACTTAACACCAAAAAAAAAAAATAAAATAAAATCTGATTAAAATATCAGCAGAGGACCTGAATGGACATTTTTCCAAAAAATACATATAGATAGCCAGCAGACACATGAAATATGCTCAACATCACTCATCATCAGGAAAATACAAGTGAAAACCACACTGAGATATCACTTTACACCAGTTAGATTGGCTAAAATCAAGAAGACAAGAAACAAGTATTTGCAATGATGTAGAGAAAAAGGAAATCTCATGCACTCTTGGTGGGAATGTAAATTGGTACTACCACCATAGAAAACAGCATAGAGGTTGCTCAAAAAATTAAAAATAGGGATACCATATGATTCAGAAATTCTATTATTGTGTATTTACCCAGAAAATATGAAAACACTAATTCAAAAAGATATATGCATCCTCATGTCTATTGTAGCATTATTTATAATAGACAAGACATGAAAGCAAACCTAAGTGGCTATCAATAGATGACCGGATAAGGAAAGTGTGGCATATATATTGTAATATATATATGGAACATTGGAATATTATGCCACCATAAAAAAGGAGATCATGCCATTTAAGACAATATGGATGGACCTAAAAGGTATTATTGAAATAAGTTGGACTAAGAAAGACAAATACTATATGACTCCACTCATAAATTGGATCTTAAAAAATAAACAAAAAGCAGAATCAGCACTATAAATATGGAGAACAAACATTTCTGCCAGACAGGAAGAGTGTAGAGGTTGGGCATAATGGGTGAAGGTGAGAGGGAGATAAAGGCCTCTAGTTGTGGAATGAGTAACTCACAGAAATAAAAAGCAGAGCGTAAAGAATACAGTCAGTGATATTGTAACAGTGATGTATTGAGACAGATGGTAGTTCTATACTTGTGGTGAACATAAGATAATGTACAGACTTCTCAAATCATTAAGCAGTACAGCTGAAATAAATGTTACATCCTGTGTCAATTATACTCAAAAAAGAGAGGTTTGGGGGCACCTGGGTGGCTTAGTGGGTTAAAGCCTCTGCCTTCGGCTCAGGTCATGATCCCAGGGTCCTGGGATCGAGCCCCACATCGGGCTCTCTGCTCAGTGGGGAGCCTGCTTCCCTTCCTCTCTCTCTGCCTGATTGTGATCTCTGTCTGTCAAATTTAAAAAATCTTTAAAAAAAAAAAAAAAGAGAGAGGTTTTTTTTTTTTAATGTTTTTTTTTAAGATTTTATCCATTCATTTGTCAGAGAGTGAGAGAGAGATTGAACGTGAGCAGACAGACAAGCAAAAGCAGACAGAGTTACAGGCAGAGGCAGAGGGAGAAGTAGGCTCCCTGCCCAACAAGGATCCTGATGAGGGACTCCATCCCAGGACAGCGGGATCATGACCTGAGCCCAAGGCAGCCGCCCAACCAACTGAGCCACTCAGGCGTCCCAAGAGAGAGGTTTTAAAGGCAACCTGAGAAAATAGATTACCTATAAAGACCTTAGAGAAACAAATATATTCATCAGAAAAAAATAATACCAGAAAATAATGTAATATTTTCAAGCTGAGGTAAAAATTATTAAAATAAATTTTATAAGATGCATAATCATTCAAAAGTGAGATGAAAAGATACAATCTTTCTTATTTATAAAAATCTATAAATATCACTCAGATCTAAACTGAAAAAATAAATGGTATGGAATCAGAAAATTGATCCAGATAGAAGGACATAGATTGAGTAATTTGTTAACTCCTTCATCTAGCATCTTCTATGTGCTACTGAGATTATAACTATCCACAAAGCAATAATGTCTATTATTTTCCCTAGTTGAAATGACTAAATCATGTAACTATAATATGACGTGGGTTGTTTTTCATGATTTTGATCTCCTTTTATAGTACTGTTTAAAAGCATGTTCAGTATTCTTCTTCTTAGTCTCTTAACAATCACAGTCTGTGGTAAGCATGAACTTTACCTCTCATCACACCATCAGATGGTCATGACCATACAGATGGTCACAGACTTACAGTGGTTCACTTATGCTCTCTGGAGCTGTTGTGTAGAGACAGTACACCACAGCTATGGGTCAGCCATATGATCCCAAGAATAAATAACCCATACAGTGACAAATATTCTGTACCCTAGAACCAATCTATTTTTCACTTTCAGTACTATATTTAATAAATTACATGGGACGTCTGGGTGGCTCAGTTGGTTAAGCGGCTGCCTTCGGCTCAGGTCATGATCCCAGTGTCCTGGGATCGAGTCCCACATCGGGCTCCTTGCTCGGCAGGGAGCCTGCTTCTCCCTCTGCCTCTGCCTGTGCTCGCTCGCTCTCTCTCCCTCTCCCTCTGACAAATAAATTTAAAAAATTTTTAAAAATTATACAAGATAGTCAATATATTATATAAATAGGCTTAGTGTTAGCTGATTTTGCCCAACTGTAGGTTAAGTGTTCTGATTATATTTAAGGTAGGCTAGACTAAGCTATATTGATAGGTTAGATGTATTAGATGCATTTTCAACTTATTATGTTTTCAATTTTCTATGGGTTTATTTGGACAGAATTCACTGTAAGTTGAAGAAGATCTATATTTCCTCTTATGAAACAATAAATGCTATGCAATCCAACTATTTTAATCCCTTAGAACCACAGACTGAATTTTCTAGTATAATGCTCTCGTCCAACCAGAATTCAGCAAACACAACAAACTGAACTCATTTTGAATTGAATTAAACTGATCTAAGTGTATCTGTCCTTAATCAATGGCAGAAATAAAGGTAGACCAAGGAATAGCAAACAGTATAAACATTATAGAGTTGAATCTGGGACTGAAGAAAGACAAAGACATTTCCAAAGGCATCTACTTTCCCTCCACTCTTTTGGTATTCTTAGAGAGAATCTTAGATGGATAGCACATGTAAAAATAGCTCACACCTGAAGGTTTAGATCAGAAAGAGCAAACAGATCAAAAGCAGGATGTGGCTCTGCATTTTATAATGTCTAAAGAGAGAAAGATTTCTTGGTTCATTAACCATACATCACTCATTACTTCCAAATATTACAAGTGCATGACATCGTCTTTGTCCTTGAAAAAAAAAAAAAAAACAGCTGTAATTTGACTAGATCTGTCATCAATGTTGCTAAATGACAAGAGAGAAAATCACACAGCTGATGTAACTGTGTAGCTTAACTGTTTTTAAAGTAACTCTTTACAGAATAATGGTGCAAGTTCTATCTTTATACAGAAGACAGAATCTTAGGACAGAAGGATGGGGCTGCAGATGGTCAGGATTTACCACCCAACCCTTACCCCTGATTGTTAAGCAGTAACATGATTCAAATAATTATGATTTACGATAATAGCACTGGAAGAGGCTTTAAAGATATCTACTCCAACCACCTCACTTTATATATAAATGAAGAAACTAAGGACTCCAAAGAGCACAGTGGTAAAAAGAAACAGGCTGATTGACGTTATAAGTGATTGTTGCTTATTGTTATCATTTTTATGACATGTTATTGGTTTTATAAGTGATTATTACTTACTGTTATAAGGATAATATTTAAGAACTTTGTTTATAACAAACTCCTTTTTATACTAAAAAAAAGTACTGTTAAATAAGCAGGTATCAGTTATCCTAGAGGATGGAAAATAACTCTGTGCTATTTCTCCTGCTGGAATGCTGGCTCTCATCTACAACATGATATATTGTGCAATGTTTTAATTAAAATTAACCACATAAAACAAGCATGGTCGACAAGCAGAGTGTGAAAGTACTTAAGAACAGATATTAATGAGGGGCGCCTGGGTGGTTCAATTGGTTAAGTGTCCAACTCATGATTTTGACTCAGGTCATGATCTCAGGGTCATGAGATCAAACCCTGTGTCAGGCTCCACACTGGGTATGGAACCCACTTAAGATTCTCTCTCTCCCTCTCCCAACAACCCCCTTAAAAATTATTAAGACCAGATATTATGAAAAGTTCACAGAGTGCTTAACTAGAGTCAGTCCTAAGGGAAACCTAAAAGTGCAATAGATTTTCTTAACAAATCCTTTTACATTTTTATTTTTACAAGCACAATGTGTGTGTGTGTGTGTGTGTGTGTGTGTGTGTGTGTGCGCGCTTTGAGTTCCTGATTTTATTCACTCAGGCAAGCTTTATCCTGACTTGGACAGTAGGTCACACCACAAAGTAAATAATTGTCAATTATTGTTAACTTGCCAAGTATACTGACTTGGTATTTTGAAATATTCTGATCATTGTTATCTATAAAACATGTATGAATGTATGGTAAATAGATAAACAAAAATTACCTAATAAAATTCCTAGAATGATATAGAAAGCCAACAAATGTTTGTAGAATTGAAATATGTATACTTGTAAGTATGCAGCACATTTCCAAAAAAAGTGAGAAGGCGTATCTCTGAAACACTTGAGAGCAAAGAGCGGTCCTCAAACTTTTATATTCTCATGTCCATTCTCCTCAAAGATAAAACTGTGAGGAAAGTATTTCTGAATCTCCATTTTTCTCTTTCTGTGTATGTCCAAGTAACCATCACAGCAGCATTTGGGGACGCAAGTCTTCCACAGGCTTCCATCTTTTTTTCTCAGCCAATTTTCAGGGAAATTATTGCAAGATCAGTCTTTCAATGGTCAGAACAGCTTGTCATGTTTTATTTCCTTCCCTGATGAAGTTGGATACATTTTTGCCCCTAAAGTAAAATTATATGCTCTTTGTGTGATGCACTTTACTATGTATTAAGAATAAATGCAAAATTAAAGCATAAGTCTTTTGGAAAACTGAATATTTCATACATTTAAAATATGATAAGAGCATCCCCAAAGATGCAGACTTGTGTCTTTTTCTTTTTTTTAAGATTTCATTTATTTATTTGAGAGAGAGAGAGAGAGAGCACAAGCAGGAGAGGAGTAGAAGGAGAGGAAAAAGCAGACTCCCCCCTGAGCAGGGAGCCTAATGAAGAGCTCCATCCCAGGACCCTAAGATCATGACATAGGCCAAAGGCAGGTGCTTAACTGACCGAGCCACCCAGGCGCCCCTGGATGTACATCTTTGCCTGGGATGCTAACCTGGATGGAGTTTTATCAATGTGCTGTGCCTGAAAGAGGGGCCTTGTTTTATTATTAAAGCTTGTAAGAGTGAGGCAGAAAGTACCTGACTCTGTCAGAGTAATTAGCTAGAGGCCTCTAACTTTGGGCCATATACATTTCTTAGAAATAAAAACAATAAAAATATTCCATTTGATGGACTAAATCGGGTAAATCTAAGTATCCCTAGATGATACTTTTTCATAATTAAACTACTTAGTTAATTCTCTTCAATAATATCAATGTCAATATGTGACCCTATCTGTGACCACACTAGAATAAGAAATTCTTTTAGGGCAGAGTCCAAATTTTCTAAATGATGAAACTTCAATGTGTAACTTCTCATCTCAAATCTGCATATAGTCTATTCAAAAGGAATTTCTTTATAAGAAAAAGAATGATCAGATATTACATGCTGAAAATAGAAAAATTTATGTTGAGTTCACCTGAACTCTATTCTCATTAAATCCCCTTCCAGTGATTCTAAGCATTTAAAGTTATATAAAGATGTAGTGTGTTAAAAGCAGTAATTTTCATGAGATTTCCTGTTGCTCTCAATGCCTAGAAGCAATGGTTTTTATTTCAGCTTTATTATAGCAGCTATGCTTGCAGAACTCTGATAGAAAATGTCCTTCTTACAGCTTGACAGGGTAGCTTCACCTATAAAGCCCACATGTGAAATATTAATTTTTAGGTGTGTTGTATACACACCTAAAACTGAAATAACTAAAATATGCTAAATATTATGTTTTATGCTAAAACTAAATAACTGAAATATGCTAAACATTTCTTGGTTTTCTAAGAAACAGACATGAAATGAAGTGGTATTAAATGAACGATTAGTAACAACCATATTATACTAAGTTGCATATCAGAAGAAAGGTAAAAGAGATTTTCAAATAAACTAAGCAAAAAATTATGTTTTCAATATACAGGAAATTCTTTGGGAATTAAAATAAAAATCACTTCATTTGAGTTTGCATTGTCCATGAAAGTTTTGCAACTAGAACCCAGTTGGTAATTATACAACATTCTCATGAACACCATTGGTGTTTCCTTGCCAAAGAGGCTGCTAGAGAGGAGCCAACGGTTGCCTTCTGTATGCCCCACATCAGTAAAGTATAATTTGCCCGTGACACTCCATTAGTCTGTAATTGCCTACTGCTTCCTTAAATATTAAAGGCCCTAAGGACAAAAAAAAAGTGAATACTTCTGAACAGATGTTTCCTAATCTATTCTTTAAGATTCTAAGTATTACTAACACCAAAAATAATAAGAAAAGAAGGAAATAGAACTAAGTGCATGATGTCTTCTTGTATTTATCTACATTTTAAAAATCCTGAATGAAGCCCTTTCTTCAGGCCAATCAGATCAAGATCAGCTCCAGAGACAGGAGCTGACTATTTGAAGTTGTATGCTCTACATAAATGGGAGTGTGCAGCTAAGTCTGAAGTCCACTGGAAGAAGGAACACAGGTTTTCTGAGGACCGCTTATCATTTTGTTTTGTTTTGCATAGAAAGAGTGGCTTCATGTTAATGATCGAACAATACTAAGGACAGAACAGTTCTCCTGGAGTAGAAGGTTGAGTGAGAATGGCAATGGATTAGGAAAAACAAAACAAAACAAAACAAAAAACAACAAAAACAAACAAAAAACAAAAACTTTGAATTGTTTATCATTTATTAATAATAACCACTGGTATTTATTGTTTACAGTGTGCCAGTCACTATGCTAAATGCTGTGTAATGCACTCATTTCTTAAGCACTCAAAGCTAATAAACAAAAGAATTAATATGTAAGCTGGGTTGATCTATTTTTTAAGTTTTAACCATTCTATCTCAGTATTTCTCAAATAAGAATATGTAGAACACTGCAAAATCCATGGATGATTGACTCTTAGGTTGTGATTCACTGTAAAGTTGATTTTTTTGAGTAAATATTTTATCTCAATTTGTGTCAGCAACCATGTTCATTCTGCATCACCCAGAAAACTGCTTAATAATCAAATATAAGCCACCAATATCAATATTCACATTTGTGTTTAGGATCACATCAAAAAATATTACTTACTTGCTCACTTCTGATGAATGGAAAATGAACAGAGTGATTAAAAGTAAATGTCTGATCCCATCAAGTAAAAGCCAATGTTACCATGGTTCACAGTAAAAATGAATAGTGAATGTAAATGCACAAAGGAAAATCAGCACATGTACGAAGCAATCACATGACACAGAAAAATGAGCATGCCTATATTAGAATTTGTACCATTGCCATCTGTAGTAGTCAAGATTCTTCCAAGAAACAGAACCAATAGGCTATATATAGAGCGATTGTAGGGAATTAGCTCAAACAATTATAGAGACTGACAAAATCCATCTGCTAAGTTGGTAAGTGGGAGACTCAGGAAAACCAATGGTATCCTTCTAGTCCAAGTCTGAAAGGCAAAGAACCAGGATATAATTTCTACAATATAGTTTCAGTCTTTGAGCCAGCAGGCTTGCCATCCAGAAGGCACAGATATTTCAGTTCTAGTCTATAGGAAGGACAGAGCTATATCCAGTTCAAAGGCAGTAGAGAGGAAGAATTCTCTCTTGATCAGGGGAGAATAAACCTATTTGTTCCTTTCAAGCCCTCAACAGACTGACTGAAGCTCACCTTCACTGTTGACAGAGTAAGGACGAAATACTCATGACAATTATTTTTTTATTTCTGTCATGTGGTCATAGCTGTTATGGTAACTACCTTCTTCCTTTCTCAATTCTACCTTCCTTTCACCTTCAGTAAGTACATCAGATGGCTGTGGTTCTTTACTTGGTAGATGACCCAAACCATCATTCCTGAAGACCCTTCAGTAGTCCTATCCAATTGAGTTGTTTCCCATTGACCTTAGGGCATCACTTGGGATTCCCATGCCCTATGACTAAGTTCTGCCCACCAGGAGGCTTTCCTTCAGGGATGTCCTAGAAGGGCTGTAATGCACACAGCTCTTTACTTTTGGGTGATGCTTGCACATCCTGTCAAGCCATCTGTATCAAGCCCAAGTCCCTTTCTGTCAACTGATCATAGGGAACTTCCCATAAAGCCATTGGTTCAGGGTGGAGAAATAAGGCAGTGTAACAGGAGTGGGGACCATGTGCATTTGAGCCACTTCTTCATGTAATCTATTGTGGTTTCAAGCACTGCTCAGGACCACTCACATGCATGCCCCCTCCATTTTATTATGCAGTGCTGCTTTGCACACCCAGGTTTATGGCTAGATGGGTTAGACAGCACCCAGTTCATGTTGGACGGTTCAGGTTGCATGGTAACTTAGTTGCCTATGGCTAAGTGTTCGGTCTCTACTAAGGTCCAGTAGCAAGCCAAGAACTGTTACTCAAAAGGAGAGTAGTTATCTGCAAAGTACTGAACAATTTGCTCTAAAAGTCCTAAAACCTGTGCTGTAATTCACCTACACAGGCTTTCCAAAACCCCCAAACAGCATCACTACGCATCACGGACATTTCAGATACCATTAGATCTATTGGCTCATATGGCCCAAGTGGCAGAGCAGCTTGCCTGGCAGCCTAGACCTGTTGTATTACCTTCCCTTATTCTGGACCCTACTCATAACTAGAAGCTTATATGTCACTTGGAAAATACATAAGAGTAACACACCTAAATGAGGAATATGTTACCTCTAAAATACAAAGAGGCTCACTAGGCATTGTTCCTCATTTTTTGGTTTTAGGAGGGTCAGATGAAACAACATTTCCTTCCCCTTGGAAGAGATATCTTGACATACCCCATAGCCCTGAACCTTCAGATATTTCACTGAGGTAGAAGGTCCCTGAATTTTTGTCATATTTATTTTCTACCCTCTGCATGCAAATGTATTACAAGTCTAGAGCAGTTGCTACTTCTCTCTAGATCTAGTCAGCATAATGTCTCTGATGTAATGAACCAGTGTGATACCTTGTGGGAAGGAAAGAAAATCTAGATCACTAAAAACAAAACAATGATATAGAGCTGGAGAGTTGATATGCTCCTGAGGTAGCAGAGTTCAGGCACATTGCTCAAATTGCCAGCTGAAATCAAACTGCTCCTGGTAGTCCTTATTGACAGGGATAGAGAAAATGCACTTGCCAGATCAATAGCTGTATACCAGGTACCAGGAGATGTATTAATTAGCTCAAGCAATGAAATCACAGGTACAACTAATTCATCATTTGATTATGCTTATAATAATCCACTGTCATTCTCTAAGATTCATCTGTCTGCTGCAAAGGCCAAAAAGGTGAGTTGAATAGGGATCCTGTAGAAATCATCATACCTGTATTTTTCAAGTTCTTGTAATACAGAGGGATCTCTACAATCCCCCCAACATTTTATTTTACTATTGTTCTTCATAGAGGAAGTTCTAGTGATTCCCTGGACTTTAATAGTTCATACTCCATGGGTCAGGGAACCAACATAGGGATTCTACCACCTTCTGAATATATCTATTCCAATTATGTATTCCAATACTGGGAAAGCAAAACTACAGTATATATTCAGGAATGCACTGGGCTTTCTGTCAGAATAACCTAAGCTAAAACACCAATGATCACCTGACTTCCCTAAGCCCCTACTATGATGATAGGCCAGAGTGACACTATGACGCTGCTGGAATTACTATCAGTTCAGAATTAGTGTCTGATAGTACCTAAAAGATCTGATTTTTGTCCCTTAGTCAAGGGCCATATGGCTCTTTAGCAAATTTTTATTAATAAGAATATAAATTTTTGGCACTGTGCTGTGATCTTTCCTCAAGAGGACCTGGCTTCCCTTTCCATCAAGGGGTCCTGGATCTGTAAACAGACTCAAATCTGGGAATTACTTGAGGAGACATGCCTCTCTTTTTATAACAGTCTAGATTTTTGTTCACTTGACCTAGATTTTTTGTGCTTATACAGATCAAGTAAGAATTTGGTAAACTTCCCATTTATTTCACTTCTAATAATCCCAAGATAAAGTAGCCAACGCCATAAGCCTGCATGAGTCAGTGTTCTGATTGCTGCTTTGACTCTGCTTTTATTATAGTAAGGTAACTACACCCACCTGCCTTTAGCGGAGAGTGCCACCACTTGGCCCTTTCCACCCCAGGATCTAATTACTCCTATTGCATTTCCTAGTTCAATGATCTCAGTTCCCACTGTTAGGACTGGCCTACAGAGAAAAGCAATCATAGATCTTTTTGAGGATGCTGGAGCTCCCCTCACAAATTTATTTCTCACAGTCGTGGCAAAAGTGTGTCTTCTGGACCATCTCAGCTTAGATAAATAAGTCTTAAATGACAAATGCACTCTAACACTCTAGTCTCCCTAAGCCTTTGAATCCTTTTCTCTACATTAAACCAAGGCCTGTCAGACATTTCTAACTTAAACTTAGCCCTGCAGCTACAGGAGATAATAATCTCCTACAGGCCTCAGGAAGAAGATTTCAGGTCATTTATGCACTTGAAGCAGGAATTCAAATCCCTGAGCTCATCCTGTTCTTTCCCCACTTTGTCCAGCAACACTACGACAACCAACCAATTTCATTCTATTCATTAGTTTGACAAAATGTTCGAAAGTATCCTATACAGCAGATCTTTGCTGCTTTTAAGTAGTTGGTTGGGAGTACCCAATGGAAATGTTTTATATATCTCTATTGCCAGATCATGCCAAGGACTATCGCAGCTCTCTTTAATACTGGAAAGAGAGTCATTAGCATTTTAAATCTAATCAGATAATTCTAGAAATGTCAGAATCAATTCAGAAAACTCACTAAAATTCTGTTCCTCTAAAACCACTCTTGATACAAAATCTGCATTATTCTGGGTTCTCCAGAGGTGGGGAAAAAACAGCAGATTGTATATATGTACTTATAATGATTTACTTTTGTTATTATAAGCCCTTGACTCACGTAGATCCCCAAATCTTCTGGGGGAGTTGATAAGCTAGAGACCCAGAAGAGCCAATGGTATAGTTCCAGTCCAAGGACTGGCAAACTCAAGAATCAGGAAGAGCTCGTGTTTCAGTTAGAATCTAAAATCAAGAAAAAGCCAATGCCCCAATTCAACAGCAGTCTGACAGTAAGAATTCTCTCTTACTTGGGAGAGGATCTGCCTTTTTGTTCTGACTGGGACTTCAACTGATTGGATGAGGCCCCCCACATAACAGCAAACAATCTGCTTTAATCTGTCTATCCACTTACATGTTAATCTTATCCCAAAACATCTACACAGAAACACCAAAAATGTTTGATAAACATCTGGGCACCCTGTGGCCTGATCAAGTTGATATATAAAATTAACCATCACACCATCTATAAGTATGCATACTCCAGTGGGAGTTTAGAATTGGGAGGACTAAGGCATCCATCACATTAATTTAATGATAATTTTAATGTTAATTTCATCATTGTTTAATTTGTAAGATTGTTTTTGTTTTATATCATAAAAAGAGTTTGCATATGGTTGTGCAGTTATATATAGTTAACATTAAAAATAAATTAAAATCAGTTTTCTAAACTGCAGATAGGATAAAAAAAAATTTTATCCACAAACAAGATTGAGAAACCTATTACACAGAAAGACAGCCACTGTCTCAAGATAACAATTTAATAAAGTATAGATTTTGTTTAGGCAATAAATTTGGTGTTGAGAATGGGATTCATTTTGTCCTTAATTGAATTCTGTTGCTGTAGTGATTTTTGAGATCTTACCTAACACTCACTACTTGGCTCTTTTTTTATGCACAGAATGAGATGAGAATAGAATAGCAGCATCCCAGATCCTGATCTTGTCAGTTGGTGTTACAGCTTTAGTACTCCATAAACAAGCTAATATTAGTGAGAATGTTATGAGAGACCTTTATCATGTGCATAATGTGTACCATCTGGTTGTAAGTGACAGTCTTCATACAATAAATTTGGTTTACTCATATTTAGGTAACTTCTATAAGATTTATCTGTACAAGCTGCTGAAATTTTGCTTCACATATCCAAGGAAATTTAGAAAATTGAAGTGTGCAAATTTTTTGAGAATCTATATATGTGTGTGTGTGTGTGTTTATACACACACTGTAGATTTTTGTTTAAAATAAGAAGTATATCTTAACTGTTTTTGTACTCTTTGTCACCATTGCTACTCATGATGTATTAATTGTTGGAGTTAGAACCATATGGCTCACACTTGGTCCCATATGCAGAGGTAGTGTGATATTGTAAAACTGCTTGGAGGTGCTCATGAAGAATCATTTCCTGTTTCTCCACATTTATTCGTGTTCTATTGTGCAATATCCTCCAATTCCATCTCCAAGAACACATCCTTTCTGAATTTTGTACTATTTCCCCCACCTCATTCTGTGTTAAAACTGACCCATCCTCAGAATAACACTCATCAATTAGAGACCCAACTTCCTTTTTTACATCTCAATGCCCTTGAAAATAATAGATTAGTGTTTGCACAAATATCTCATGCACTCTTACAAGTCAGGAAGCAATTTCATGGGAAATGGGTGAGGAAATTTACCTAAAATTCTCTGGGAGTAATGTGTTTTACATACAATACTAAAGACACAGTCCACAGAAGAAATAACTGATAGGATGGACTACATTAAAAATAAAAATTTCTGGGATGCCTGGGTGGCTCAGTTGGTTAAGCAGCTGCCTTCGGCTCAGGTCATGATCCCAGCATCCTGGGCTCGAGTCCCACATCGGGCTCCTTGCTCGGCAGGGAGCCTGCTTCTCCCTCTGCCTCTGCCTGCCATTCTGTCTACCTGTGCTCGCTCTCTCTCTCTCTAACAAAGAAATGAATAAAAAAAATCTTGAAAAAAAATAAAATAAAATAAAAATTTCTGTTACAGTTAGAAGAGGAATAAGTTCTGGAGATCTAATGCACAGCACTGTGATTTTAAAAATACAAAAAACTTTTACTCTGCAAAGGACAACATCAAGAAAATGAAAAGACATCACAGACTAAAAATATTTTTTAAAGATACATCCAATAAAGATCTGCTATCTAAAGTATGTAAGTACACTTAAAACTCAATAGTAGGAAAACTAAGAACCTGCTTTAAAAATGGGCCAAAGATCTTAACAGATATCTCACCAAAGAAGATATACAAATAGCAAATAGTCCTGTGAAAAGATGCTCTACTTCATATTTCATGAAGAAATTTCAAATTAAAACAACAATGAAATATCACTACACACCATTTAGAAAGGCCCAAGTCTGGAACATGGACAACACTGAAGATTGACAAGGTAGTGAAGCAACAGGAAATCTTGTACATTGCTGGTGGGAATGCATAGTAGCACAGCTACTTCGGAAGATAGCTTGGCAGTTTCTTAAAAAGTTAAACCTACACTTACCATAAGATCCAACAATCAACATCCTTGAAATTTACCCAAAAGAGTTGAAAACTTATGCCCCTACATAAACCTACACAGGGATGCTGATAGCATGTACATTCATAACTGGTAGATCTTGAAAGCAACCAACATGTCTTTCAACAAGTGAGTAAGTAAACTGTGGTACTGCAGACAATAAAATATTATTCAGCACTAAAAAGAAATGAGTTATTCAGCCATGAAAATTTACTGAGGAACTTTTAATGTATATTACTAAGAGAAAGAAGCCAATCTGAAAATACTACATTCTATGTGACTCCAAGTAAATGACATTCTAAAAAAGGTGAAACTATGGAGACAATTGAAAACATCAATGGCTTCCAGCAGTGTGTTTGGTGGAAATAAACAGAGTAAGAGAATTTTTAGGGCAATAAAACTACTCTGTATGATATTATAATGAGAGATAGGTGTCATTATATATTTGTCCAAACTCATAGGATGTGTAAAACCAAGATCCAACATTAAGGTAAAAGTTTTGGGTGATTATGATATGCTGATGTACATTTATCCTTGGTGGAACAAAAAAATAAATAAATAAAAACACCACTCTGGTGAGTGATGTTGGTAATGAGGGACTCTATGCATGTGGGGAGGCAAGGGGAAATCTCTGTACCTTCTTCTCAATTTTTTTATATACCTAAAATCACTCTATAATGTAAAGTCAAATAAGTCGTTGGGAACAAGGCAACCATATATTAGTGCAGGTAGTTTGCTCTAAAACAGCAAGTCCCCTTGCCAATCCCTGACTGGGAATCTGCAGTCTAGCACCCTATTTCTGGATCAGTTGGCTACTATCCAAGGAAACTTTGTTGTTCAACTTACTTTGCTTGCCTCAACCTCTAATATTCAATAACCACATTTCTGTGTAAAAAATAATAAAATGTCTTCATGTTTATGTTCATGTTTATGACTTCATTTAATTTTACATCTATCCTGGGAGAAGACATTACTATCATGTAAATGTTATAGATGAAGAAACGGAATCTCAATGACTATGAATTTTGTAAAATTTCTGGGTCTTTAGCCCAGCTTCTCTCCACCATACTTCATTACCTTCTAGCCTGAATTCTAGGAGTCTGTGCAGCTCCAATTTAAAGAAATTGAAAAGAGGGCACCTGGGTGGTACAGTCGGTTGAGTATCTGAATCTTGGTTTCAGCTTAGCTCATGATCTCAGGATCATGAAATCAAGCCCTGAATTGGCTCCATGCTCAACAAGGAGTCTGCTTAAGACTCTCTCCCTCTACCTCTCCACATCACTCCCGCTAAAATAAATAAATAAATCTTAAAAACAAAACAAAACTGGAAAGAGTTAAGTGCCTACTTATATATCAAACTTATTTCCAGTAAGTTACATATTCAAAAATCTTATACCAAATACAAGATACTATGAAGAGCTATTTATAAGCCCCCAAAGTAGAAACCATACATATGATCATGACTTTGAAGGGCTTAAAGCATAGGAAATTAATACAAAAAATGACAAAAACATACATTTTTAAACAGTCCTGAACTGAATGATTATGACAAGAAGAAAACATATACATACCTCCGGTAAAAACACAGCAGTATTTACAATTGGACAATGGATAGGGACAAGGACAGAAAGAGCTGACAGGATTGCTGAAAACTTAAAGTAGTTGGAAAACTATTCATTTTATTATCATATGTCACATGGAATTAGATACTGGGGCAAGAGCGAATTGTGGGTTTGAGAAAAAATGAGTATGGGTGTTATTTATTCCAAGCGATACAACGCAAGAATGGAAGAATTTCCATACTGGGTCAGGGAAGGTGATGTTGTAATTTTCAACATCCACATTATTCTTCTGCTTTCAATATAAGTGTGTTCCCTCCTTACACATGCACCTGTTATTTTCATAATGTCTTGTCAACCCAAAGTACAGCAAATAACATATTTTAAAATGTTACATAGTCCCATCTGAATACAAACCTCCAATTGAGAACACCACGAGGGCAAGCAGAGAGCTAGCCATCCCCCACAAACTAAGCA
>ML101243.1:0-62815 GCA_003697995.1 Taxidea taxus jeffersonii | reverse complement strand
GATATTTCTTCTCAAGGATGATGGCAATGGCTATTTCCTTATATTCTGTTTAGATATCCCTTGGGCCAACAGATTTCTTCTTAAAAAAATAACATACAAAATATTTAGAGCTTGAAATATTAAATATATTGATTTATAATACACATGATGAACTGGAGATGCAGGCCAAACTAATTCATTCTATTTAATAAATGTAGTAAGCTTCACAATCTCTCTCGCACATTTTTAGACATTTTGACAATTTTTAGGCTCTAAGGATTAGCTACTTAATAGTCTTCACTTACTGAAGTAAAACAGGGAAATTTCTGCTGAACTTAATTTTCATATTTCATTGGGAGAAAAGTTGTCTCCTCATCAGCATTCACATTTTACTTGCTGCAACTAATTTTTAACAAATACTAGTAAATGAAAGTGTCATCTATTTACTCAGTGCCCAATCCAGTATCTGAAAGATATTCATTATAGGCCCAACAAAAAGTCCAAATAAAAGAAAATATTTAAAGGCCTCAAATTATAGCAATCCTCAATTTTCCAATTATTTCCAAAGCTCTATAGCTAGGTAGGCCATCTTCTGGCACATTCAGTGAGCTTTACAAGATTATACAGGAAATGCACCCTGGATTAGGCCATGCAAAGGCAAAACAACCCGCCTTCCAGTCCTTTTATGTGAATTCAATCATTCCTCTGTTAGGCAGTGGGTGGTTTTGCACAATTTATTAGTGAGAAGGGAGCAGTCATGTTTTTCTAGTAAGTTTGAAGGCAAAATGAAACACTGTTCAGTACTTTTAATGAAAATAATCACCATATCAGGGATGGTCATCAAAAATAATTAGCATCTACAGCAGGAGTGCTGACCAGCTAGAACAGGCACGGGGCTGAACTACACCAGTGAGAACAGGCTGAAGAGACACAGGTATACCTAAAGTCAGAATGGACCGCCCATGGCCAGATTGACCAGAATACATATCTCCTGCCACTCCACTAAAATACAATATAAGGAATCATTTTCAAAACAAACAAAAAACACACACACACACCTAAATATGGAGAGCAAACAAAAATGGTAACAATAACAGAAGCTCCTAAGCAAATGGATGAGTGGTCTTCTCCTCTTGTACACATAGTGAGATTACACATCCTTGTTCCTTGAGGTTAGGGGTTCCATGAGACTACATTTACCCAATAAACTAGTGAGCAGAGGTGACATGGGTCCCTTCCAGATGCACACTTTTAATCACGAGTTGTTTCTCCACCCCTGACTTCCCAGCTCTGGGGATCACAGAAGCAAGTGCTGATATGGAGTTAAGGTATTAAGTTATAATGAAGAGAATTACCTGGATAGGTAATGGACATTGCTACCAATATTTTAGAGGCAATTTTTTTCCCAGCCTAATCTACCCTACCCCTTTGACATCTGCAGATTTCCCAACAGACATGTAAACAAGCCCACACTTGTCTAATCATGAGAGAGTCCCATTCACAAACTCAGATATAATTCAATTTTCACTCCCTACCCTTAAATATTAGCATGTAACTATGAATCAGGGATTACCACTTACCTAAAATAAATAACATGAAAAAAAGTATATCCACAAGCATAAAAAAAGCAACTTTCACTAAACAACATTCTTCAGAGAGAATAAAAAAAAAAACTCTAATTGACATGTCAACAAGGCCTGAGAAGACCAAAAAAAAAAAGGCTATGTTTTGAGAGAAAAAGATTGACATAAATAAACCTAAAATCTGAATGCAAGAAGGAAAACCTCAATAAAAATGCTGAAGAATTAAGTTTAGGATATTTCCCAGAAAGCAGAGTAAAATGATGGAAACTAGAAGAGGAATTCAAGAGGACACCTTCCAGAAATTCAAAGAAAATGGAGGACAATCAATAGTGAGAGAATTCAAGAACATTTCCCCAGATGGACAGGACTTTCTAGACAGGAAGGGCCACTAGTTCCCAGCACAAAAGATCTAATTGTCCCACATCAAGGGATATCATGATGAGATTTCAGAACACAATTAAAGAGATATCAATGTATATCTGTTAACTATGCATTTTTTTTTGTTTGATCTCCTTAAATAAGGTTTGTTATAGGCTTTTAATTTTATTGTTTTGTAGTCAGAGAACTCATATTTTGTTAAAATTACTTATTACTGATATTTGCTTTGTAACCTGATAGGTGAGCTCTTTTGTAAATGTCTTATGTATGCTTTAAAAGAGTGTTTATCCATTAGTCATTAGCTTCATGATGCTACTTGCAAATCTATCTACTTGGCCATATTCATTTATTAAATCAAGCTTGTGGAAATCTGTATTTGGAACTGAATGCAATAAGTAACCCTCTTTTCTTCTTCTGAGGTTAGAACCAATTAAAATATAAGCACAAATGTCAGACAGATAAAAATAAAAATACCAGCTATTTTATAGTTAAAAACTAACCTAGAGAATGTGCTTATGAATGATATCTAACATTTCATCCAGAAATTACCATTAAGTCAGAAATGTAGGTAGAAAACTTCCATGCAAAAACAGTTGGCCTCAGCTTGTGTCATAGAGAAAAGCAGGGAAGAATGCACCCTCACTGTGGACAAGCAAATCTAAAACAGAAAACCCTAAAAGGTCAACATTCTGGTTTTTCCTTCCCAACCTGCTAGCCAGAGCAATGTGTTCTCTTTCCATGTGAAGTAACTGGTGAAGTAGGGCAAAGAGATGTGAGGAGTGTTACTAGAACCATGGTAAGAAGGCAGTGGGGTTCTCCCAGAGACTCTAGTTACCAAGTCATCATATATATCTTCACTGAGTTTCATCTGCTTGAGCCATCAGTTACTGAGACAGTGGGGTTAAAATCCCCCACTGACTGTGGAGGTGTCCATTTGTTATTTTTCTCCAGTTATTTTCCTTCATTGATATTTCTTTATTTTGAGCATGTTAAAGGTGTTGAATTATTTCTCTTGTTATTATGTAATGAACTTCTTTCTCCTTCTAAATGCTGAAAACCCATTTTCTTTTTCATTAATATAATGACGTCAGCTTACTTTTGGTTATTGGTCTCTTGGAATATTTTTTTTTTTTAAAGATTTTATTTATTTGTCAGAGAGAGAGGGAGAGAGAGCGAACGAGCACAGGCAGAGTGGCAGGCAGAGGCAGAGGGAGAAGCAGGCTCCCTGCCGAGCAAGGAGCCCAATGTGGGACTCGATCCCAGGACGCTGAGATCATGACCTGAGCCGAAGGCAACCGCTTAACCAACTGAGCCACCCAGGCGTCCCCTTTTGGAGTATATTTTTACAAACATTTACTCTCACCCTTGCTGAATCATTTTATTTTAGTGTATTGCTAGATATTTTTTTAAATCTAAATTGAGTGTCTGTTCCCTAATTTGATTTAGTTCCTTTCACTTAGAGAATACTAAATTATTTGCATATGGTTCTAACATATGATTTTGTGTTTTCTATTGCCAGACATTTTTGTTTGTGTGTTAGTTCTTTCCTGACATCCATTAGATTTTATTAATCCCCTTTTCTTCAGTAGATTAGGAACATATATATCCCATATTAATTATTTGCTAAGTTTTGAATTTTATATTTAAATACATCACTGTCCTGACAGAAACTAAATATTTCTCACTTATTCCCAAACATACAAATACTTTAGAATGTTTTAGCATTTACATGTATTTCAATCATACTCTGTTTTCATCCCCCTAAATTAGTCTTCTATTGTTTTTTCAACCAACATGCTTATATACAGTAAGCTAGATGTTTGCCAGTTTTTTGATGACTACTGTAACTTCATCCCACTCCTTCATTTGGCTCAATTTCTTAGATTTTTTTCACATACTCTTTAATAATGCATTTAGAATTGTTTGGGGAATATTAAAAATATTTCTCTTTGTTTAAAAAGCTTTATGTATTCCACGCAGTTTAACTCTGTATAGAATTCTGCATTCCTTCATGCTTAGAATTGAAACTTTATATTTTATTATTTATTATTGTTCTTGATAATTAATCAAATATTTTTGTTTCTGTTGAGGTGAATCTGTCTTTTCCTTGAATACTTTAAAAATTTTATCTTTGGGAACTTCTGTGTAAGACAGCAGAGTATGGGGACGCCTGGATGGCTCAGCTGGTTGAAGCCTCTGCCTTCGGCTCGGGTCATGATCCCAGGGTCCTGATATCGAGCCCTGTATCGGGCTCTCTGCTCAGCGGGGAGCCTGTTTCCTCCTCTCTCTGCCTGCTTGTGATCTCTGTCTGTCAAATAAATAAATAAATAAAATCTTAAAAAAAAAAAAAAAAGACAGCAGAGTATGAAGACCCTAAGTTCACTTTGTCCCATGGATACAACTAAATAACACTCACATCAGTGTAAATAACTGAGAAAATGACCCAAAGACTGACAGAACTCCACAACTAAATGTTGTTAAGAGGCCACATTGAAGAGGATAGGAAAGGTAGAGAAGGGGTGGGGAGTTAAATGCCATGGGTCTGACCACAAGTGTGAGGAAGCCATGGACGACGATGGACATGGAGAGAGATGAAAAATATTCTTTCACACCAAGAAGCCTGCATGGCAAAAACAATAGCATTTGGTTTTAAAAATCCAGGGACTGAATTTTGTGAATTCTTACAACCAGTGGGACTTAATGCCTGGAATTATAGAAATCAGCAGCCTCAGCTCTGGGAGAGCCCAGAGGGTGAAAGGAAGTAGAGCCCATGCCCTTTAAGAGACAGCACTAAAAACAGCAAGCAGGGCTACAGCATAGAAGCAGTATTTCAAAAAACACCTGGAGCATACAGGAAAAAGAGTTATTTACTAATCTCAGAGTTTCCTGAAGGACTTCTCCAGGAACAAAGGACCTGGCAGCCACCATTACCCTCTCTTATCCCCAGGATAAACATATGGTCACCTGCAGAGACCAGAACAGCACAAGCATTTACTATTAACTTACTTACATTATGCTCTACCCCCTCTAGCAGGGCCTGCCTCAGTCCCAATGCTGAAGGTCCCCTCCTGTGCAAGAAGACATGTGCAAACCTTGCCAACACTGAGTCTCCAAATTGCATGATTTGCAGGACCTCAGTCCCGGTGGCAGCAGCGTCACCTCTGAGGACATGTGGACTGTATACATGCACTTTGTAGAGTGACCCCAGTCAGCTCCAGTATCAGTGGCAACTGAGCATCCCCTGTGGAAGAGAGCAGCACCACCTTGTTAAAAGTGCATGCCTTGCCCACTACTTTCAAGAGCAAGAGACATAACTGACTTTCCTAACACACAGAAATAGGCAGTTAGACAAAATAAGGACAGAGGAATATGTCCCAAATGAAAGAATAAGACAGAATCACAGCAAGAGACCTAAGTAAAACAGAAATAATATGTCTGATAAGGAATTTAAAGTAGAGACCATAAAGATACTCATAGACCTGAGAAAGGAGTAGAAGACATCAGCAAAAACCCTTAACACAAAGAAAAATGAATCCTAGATGAAGGATACAGTTATTAAAATTAAAAATACACTAGACGGGATAAGTAGCAGGCTAGAAGAAACAGAAGAACAGATCAGTGACCTAGTGGGCAGAGTAATGGAAAATAAAAAAGATGAGCAAGTGAGAGAAAATAATTATGCAAAATAGAATAAACTTAGGGAACTCAATTACTCCATCAAGCATAATACCATTCACATTGTAGGGATACAAGAAAAAGAAAGAGGGCACCTGGGTGGCTCAGTGGGTTAAAGCCTCTGCTTTCGGCTCAGGTCATGATCCCAGGGTCCTGGGATCGAGTCCCACATCGGGCTCTCTGCTCAGCAGGGAGCCTGCTTCCCTTCCTCTCTCTCTGCCTGCCTCTTTGCCTACTTGTGATCTCTCTCTGTCAAATAAATAAATAAAATCTTAAAAAAAAAAATAAAAAATAAAAAATAAAGAGAGAGAAAAGGGGGAAGAAAATTTATTTGAAGAATAGCTGGAAACTTCCTGATTTGGGAGAAGGAAACAAATTCAGATCCAAAAAACAGAGATCTCCCAACAAAAATCAACCCAAGGAGGTCCACACCAGGACACACAGTAATTAAAATGGCAAAAAGCAGTGGTAAAGAATTTAAAAAGAACAAGAGAAAAGAAAACAGTTACGTACAAAGGAAAACCCATAAGGCTAATCAACAGTTTTTTTAAACAGAAACTTTGCAGGTAAGAAGAAAGTGGTATGATATATTAAAAGTGCTGATATATTCAGAACATTCCATCCTAAAATAGAATACACATCTTTCAAGTGCGTACAGATCATTCTCCAGGATACATTACATATTAGATCACAAAATAAGTCGCAACAAATTCAAAAAGATCAAAGCTATACGATGCATCTTTTCTGGACACAACACAATGAAATGAGAAATCAACAACAAAAAAATCTTGAAAGACCACAAGTATATGGAGGTTAAATAATGCGCTACTAAATAATGAAATGTCTCAAACAAGAAATCAAAGAGGAAATGAAAAGATACCTTGAGACGAATGAAAACACAATCATCCAAAATCTTTGGAATACAACAAAGCTGTTCTTTTTTTTTTTTTCCTTAATATTTTATTTATTTATTTTTGAGAGAGAGAAAGCGCGAGCTCAGGCAGAGCGGTAGACAGAGACAGAGGGAGAAGCAGGCTCCCTGCCGAGCAAGGAGCCCAATGTGGGACTCAATCCCAGGACGCTGGGATCATGACCTGAGCTGAAGGCAGCTGCTTAACCAACTGAGCCACCCAGGCGTCCCCAACAAAGCTGTTCTAAGAGGGATGTTTATACCAGTACAGACCTATCTCAAGCAGCAAGAGAAGTCTCAAATAAACAACCTAAACTTACGGCTAAAAGGAGCTAGAAAAAAGAACAAACAAAACCCAAATCTAGCAGAAGGAAGAAAATGATAACTATTAGAGCAGAAATAAATGATATAGAAATGAAAAAAAAAAAAAGGAGAAAAAGAGTAATGAAACCAGGAGCTCATTCTTTGAAAAGGTCAAGAAAGCTGATAAAACCTCTAGCTACACTCATCAAAAGAGAGAGAGGGAGAGGACTCAAATGAAATAACAAGCGAAAGAGGAAAAATAAATTACTAACATTAAAGAAATACAAAAGATAAGAGAATACTATGAAAAATTGTATGCCATCAAACTGGACAACCTTAAAATGGATAAATTCTTAAAACTGTGACATTCCAAAACTAAATCAGGACAAAATAAAAAATTTGAACACTGATTACCAGTGATTAATACTGGTATTATACAGAGTTAATACTTATTAATCTCAAACAATGTTAAAAAAAGAAATGGAAGGAGAGCCTCCCATTTGTCTATGAGGTCAGCATTATCCTAATATCAAAACCAGAAAAAAACACCACAAAAAGAGAACTACAAGCTAATATCTCTGATGAACATAGATGCAAAAATCCTCAATAAGATAGTAAACAAAATCCAATAATACATTAAATAAATCATTTACCATGACCTAGTGAGATTTACTCCTGGGATACAAGGGTGATTCGATATTCACAAATCAATGGGATACATCACATCAGTAAGGAAAGGATAAAAACCATATGATCATTTCAATTGAGGCAGAAAAAACATTTAACAAAGTATAACATCTATTCATATTAAAAGAAAATAACAAAGTAGGTTTAGAAGGAACAGACCTCAACATAATTAAGGCCTTATATGAAAAGTCCCCATCTAACATCATAATAGGGGAAAACAATGTTTCCCTAAGGTCAGGAGCAAGACAGAGATGTCTACCCTCACCACTATTATTGAACATAGTACCAGAAGTCCTAGCCACAGCAACAAAAAGAGAAAAGAGAAGGTGATGCCTGGGTGGCTCAGCCAGTTAAGCGTCTGCCCTTGGCTCAGGTCATGATTCCAGGGTCCTAGGATCCCTGTATCCCTCCCTGCTGGGCAGGGAGCCCGCTCCCCCTTGCCCTCTGGTCCCCTCCCCTATCTGTGCACCCTCCCTCTCTCTCTCACTCTTTCACCAATAGATAAAGAAAATCTATTTTGAAAATTTCAAAATTTTTTTAAAAAGAGAGAAAGAAACAAAAGACATCCAAATTGGCAAGGAAGAAATTCATTTGCATTTCACATGGTACTATATATAGAAAACCCTAAAGACTATCAAAAACATGAGAATGATAAGTGTATTCAACAAGGTTGCAGGATACAGACTTAATGTACAGAAATCCATTGTATTTCTATACACTAATTATGAAGAAGCAGAAAAAGAAATTAAGAAAACAAGCCCATTTACAACTGCACCAAAAATAATAAAATACCTTGGAATAATCTTGACCAAAGAGGTGAAAGACCTGTAATCTTAAAAACTATAAAATGTTGATGAAAAAAATTTGAGGATGACTAAATGAAATAAAAAGACATTTCATGCTCCTAGATTTGAAGAACAAATATTGTTAAAATGTCCTTACTACCCAAAGCAACCTACACATTTAATGCAATCCCAATTAAAATACCAACAGCATTTTTCACTGAACTAGAACAAACAATCCTAAAATTTGTATGGAGCCATAAAAGACCCCAAATAGCCAGAGGAATCTTGTAAAGAAAAAACAAAACTAGAGGTATCACAATTCAAAACTTCAAGTTATATCACAAAGCTACAGTAATTAAAACAGTATGGTACTAGCTCAAAAATAGACACATAGTTCAGTGGAACAGAATAGAAAGCCCAGAAATGAAACCACAATTACATGGTCAATTAAGCTTTGACAAAGGAGGCAAGAATATGCAATGGGAAAAAGACAGATGGTATAGGGAAAACTGGACAGCTACATACAGAAAAATAAAACTGGACCACTTTCTTACACCATATATAAAAATAAACTCAAAATGGACTGAGGACCTAAATGAGAGCCATGAAACCATAAAAATCCTAGAAGAGAACACAGACAGTAATTTCCCTGACATTAGCCATAACAATATTTGTCTAAATATGTCTCCTGAGGCTAGGGAAATAAAAGCAAAAATAAACTATTGGAACCATGTCAAAATAAAAAGCTTCTGTGCAGAAAAGGAAAGAACAGAACAAAAGGGGTAACTTTATTGAATCAGAGAAAATATTTGCAAATAACCTATTTAATAAAGGGTTAGTATCCAAAATATATAAAGAACTTATACAACTCAACAACTAAAAAAACAAATTTGTCCGGTGCCTGGGTGGCTCAGTGGGTTAAGCCTCTGCCTTTGGCTCAGGTCATGATCTCAGGGTCCTGGGATCGAGCCCTGCATGGGCTCACTGCTCTGCGGGGAGCCTGCTTCCTCCTCTCTCTGCCTGCCTCTCTGCCTACTTGTGATCTCTGTCTGTCAAATAAATAAAATCTTTTAAAAAATTAATAAAAAATTAAAAAAAACAAATTTTTCAAAGATTAATTGACTACAATTAAAAGTGAGCAGAGGACATGAGCAGGTATTTCTCCAAAGAAGATATGCAGATAACCAACAGACACAAAAAAGATGCTCAACATCATTCATCATCAGGGAAACACAAATTAACACCTTACATCAGTCAGTATGGTTAGTAACAAAAAGACAAGAAATAACAAGTGTTAGTGAGGATGTGGAGAAAAAGGAATCTTCATGCAGTGTTGGTGGGAATGAAACTGGTATAGCCACTGTGGAAGACAGTATGGCAATTCCTCAAAAAATTAAAGATAGAACTACCCTACAATACAGGAATGGGTCTGCCAGGTATTTATCCAAATAATATGGACTAATTTGTAGAGATATATACACCCTTATATTTATTGCAGCATTATTTACAATAGGCAAACTATGGAAGTAGCCTCAGGTGTTCATTTATAGATGAATGGATGACCTTTATCGATAAATATGTGGCACATATATATATATGTATACATATATATATACTTTATCTATATTGTATATATATTGTATTTGTATATATATTGTATATATGTGTGTGTGTGTGTACACACACACACAGTGGAATATTATTGAGCCATGAAAAGGAACGACATCTTGCCACTTACAACAAAGTGGATAGATCTAGAAAGCATATTGCCAAGCGAAATAAGTTAGTCAGAGAAAGAAATACCATATGATTTCACTCATATGTGGAATTTAAGAAACAAAGGAACAAAGGAAAAAAGAGAAAGAAGCAAGCCAAGAAACAGACTCTTAACTGCAGAAAGCAAACAGATGGTTACTAGAGAAGAGGTCAGGGGGAGGGATGGATGAAATAGGTGAAGGAGATTAAGATACACTAATTTGGGGCACCTGGGTGGCTCATTGGGTTAAAGCCTCTGGCTTCAGCTCAGGTCATGATCTCAGGGTCCTGGGATCAAGCCACGCATCAGGCTGTCTGCTCAGCAGAGAGCCTGCTTCCTCCTCTCTCTCTGCTTGCCTCTCTGCCTATTTGTGATCTCTGTCTGTCAAATAAATAAAGTCTTAAAAAAAAAAGAATACACTAATCTTGATGAGCACTGAGTAATATATGGAATTATTGAATCACTATACTGTACAGCTCTAACTAATATAACACTGTATGTTAACTACCCTGGAATTAAAATGTAAAATGAATGAATGAAACTGAATTTGAGGAACTAAATAGACACATTGCAAAGAGACATACAAATGGCCAACAGATGCATGAGAAAGCTAAGTGCTAAACATCACTAATCATCAGAGAAATGCAAACCAAAAGCACTATGAGATATTACCTCACACCCATTAGGATGGCTACTATCAAAAAGATAACAAATGTTGGTGAGGATGTGGAAAAATAAGGGAACTCATGTGCACCGTTAATACGAATGTAAATTGGTTTTCTCACAGTGGAAAACCACATAGAATTCCTTAAAATATTAAACATAGGACGACCATATGATGCAGCAATCCCACATCTGGGCATATAACCAAAGGAAATTAAAACAGGATCTCAAAGAATTATCTTTACTCTCATGTTCATTGCCTCATTATTCACAACCGCCAAGATAAGGAAAAGCCTGAGAATCCATTAATGGGAAAATATGTGGTATATATACACACAATGGAATACTCAGCCATGAGAAAGAAGAAAATTGTGCCATTTCAGACAAACAACATTATGCTAAGTGAAATAACTCGTAGAAAGACAAATACTGTATTATATCATTTATATGTGAAAACTAAAAAAGACTAATCTCAGAAACAGTAGAGTGATCGTTACCAGGGACAGGGGGTGAACAGTGGTGAGGGACATGGGGAGATGTTGGTCAAAGGATGTACATTTCCAGGTATAAGATAAATAAGTTCTGGCGATCTAGTGTGTAGCATGGTGATTATAGCTATAATACTGTATTATATACTTGAAAATCATTGAGAGATTAGATCTAAAATGTTCTCACCACAAAAAAGAAATGGTCATTATGTGACATGGTGAAGAAGTGTTAGCTAAAACTGTGGTGGTAATCATTTGCAATATTTAAGTATCTCAAATCAGTTTGTTGTATACTTTAAACTCACACAATATTGTGTGTCAGTTACATCTCATTA
The DNA here is from genome assembly GCA_003697995.1 of Taxidea taxus jeffersonii. Classification (NCBI taxonomy): domain Eukaryota; kingdom Metazoa; phylum Chordata; class Mammalia; order Carnivora; family Mustelidae; genus Taxidea; species Taxidea taxus. The sequence goes on along the minus strand of ML101243.1, from coordinate 51,273 downwards.
AACATGGGGGGAAGCAAACTGAATTAGAGAACATTTTTTATGATTTTACCATTTTCTGTACTCATTCAAATGATCAATTTATTCAGTCACCTAATTATTACCGAATGCCTACTAGGTGAACACAGAAATGAATGAGGGCTGCCCTACTCTAAAGAAAGGCAGGTATAGACTATCAGATTTCAAATACCCCTAAAGATCATGGAAGTATACATATATATAAAGACATACCAAGTTTCTTTCTGTACCAATATCTACTCTTTGAATCATTTGTAATAATATGTGCACTTGCTTTTCCTAACCCAATTCGCTAATAACATTTATTTGTATTCATATTGTACAGATTAATATTTTGTGAATAAATATGTTCATATTTTCTTAATTATTCCCACAAAATTACCTCATAGAGGTGGAATTATTGGGTTAAGGAAACATATATTTAAAACATTTTTATTTATTTTGGCAAATGCCCTAAAAAGGGGGTTGTGCCCTTGACAAAACTATTATCTCCCCTCTGCCTTGCCTTTGCCACTGGACATTAGATAATTGATATGATGTGTAAAATGATATTTATTTTCTTTCCAACAAAGAAGGCTTTTCACTATTTTCTTAGAGATAAATTAACTTTTTATCTTGTAAATATCCATATACTTTCAGCGTCTTTCAATCGAGATTTTTGTTGTTTTCTTATGGATTCTAAGAACTCTTTCTGCGTTAAAGACATTGCTGCAAAATGCACAGCAATATTTTCTCCACTTTGCTACTTGCCCCTGTACTTTATCATGTTGCACAGAGATTATTTTTTTAAGATGTTAAAGCTATTACTCTTTTATTTTATAGAGTCTGCCCAAAAATCTCTATGCTTTCCCCCACCCACACATAAATTTTTAAAAAATGTATATGATTTGTCTGCTTTCTCATTATTTATACTTGTCTTTGGTCTTACAGGTACTTATTTTAGAGAATTCTCTGGGATAAATATCTACCTCATTTTCCAAATACTTAATCAATCAGTCAATACTGTATTTTGACTAACCCTCCTTTCTCACCAAAAATGCTGTCATTTCCAAGTTCCGTAAAACCGAAGTCATGTCTAAAGGCATCCAGCCAGACTGTGGCAGAGCCAATGTTTGACTGCAAGTTCAATGCTTTATTCGTGTCGTGGCAAAGAGCCTGGTGCTGGGATCAAAGAGAACCGTACTTGACGGGGATGAGACACACCTGGGATTTCCCTACAACCACATTACCTTGAGTAGAGTAATACTCCCGCTCCTAATCTATTTGATTATCTACCTATCTAATTCTACCTAACTCATTTGACTGTGTGAGATCACATCCTCCAACTTATCCATTCAGTGATATTTATTAAAAAGCACACTCTGTAATAGACGTTTTTAGACCGTTGGTAGAGATCAATTATTTGACTTTGTTGAATTCAAATAATGACCTGTAATCCACTCCCAACATTTCAATCTGCCCTACACACTCATCACTGGTAGAAAGAATACCGTTGGCTTTATTTTTTCTGACTCGAAGTATGAAGAAAAAGCCCACAAATGATAGTGTACGTGCAGTCGCCAGCAGGCTGCCTGACAGATGTAGAAGGGAAACTTTGTAAATGAGTGACCATATTAAGAATTAATTCTCGCCCATGTAATTTTCCTTATTAAAAATAGAGAATAAATTATCTTTGAACATAATCTTCTCTTTTCAGTGAAGCTAAGAGAATTTTTTAACTATGTGGATAGATTAAGGGGAGAGAGAGGAAAAAATGCCCACATTTCCCTGTCACAAGGAAAAGGCTGACATATGCATGATTAAAAAAAACAAACAAACAGTGAACGGGACACCTGGGTGGCTTAGTCAGGCCTCCGACTTGGTTTCTGCTCGGTCATGGTCTCAGGATCCTTGGATCACAGAGTGTAGGGCTCTGCACTCAGAGGAGACTCTGCTTGAGATTCTACCTTTCCTTCTCCCCCTGTTCCTCCCTTCCATGTGTGTGCATGTGCGTGTACCTATTATTTCTCTCTCTAAAACACAGTCCTCTCAGATTCATCAAGTTATTTTGATTCAACACAGTTTCCTTGCCACATGAATTCTAATTCTGACTACTTACAGTTGCTTAATACACAAAAGTAGCACATAATCAGCCATCCCAGATCAAGGAAGAAAACACACACACACACACACACACACACACATCTGGGCAACATAATTAACCTTCTATGTTCCCAATCTGTGGGATTATGTTCCCGATCTGGGTTAAATGTTGATTTCTTAGTCCCCAGCAAAGGGCTTGGAATCAGCACAAGTGATCAGAACACAGACTTCCAGATTTGATGCCTGCTTCCCCTGCTCACATGTTACTTAACCTCCCAGTGCCTCAGATTCCTCAGCTATAAAATCAGGCACAGTAACAGTACCAACTACATGGGATTATTATGAGAATTAAACAAGTTAATAGTTGTGAAGTGTTTGGAACAATACTGGCACCATAGCACCATATTGCTCTATAGATATTGCCAAATAAATTAACACATGACACTTCCTTTGTGGGGCCTTTTCTGACCAAGCTACATATATCCCTTTTACATACATACCCCATAGTACCAAACATCAAGCATGTGCCCAAATTTTAGTAGTATATTTATTCTTATAATAATATGACTATCTGTCTTCCTCTCCAAAGACAGAAATATGAACTTACTGGCATCCTGCATATTGCTATGATGCATAAAAAGATTTATTCAAAGATCACTTTTTCTTTAATATATTAAAGTAATAAATTCCCAAACTAATTTTTTTTCTTCTATGGTTCTTTGGTTAAACTTTGGTATAATCTATAAGCTCAGTTAATTAAATCCCTTTAAGAAAACCATCTTTGTATCAAATAATTGTGGGGCTAGCCTTCTTAGCATGCTCAGATTTCTTTTTTTTTTTTAATATTTTATTTATTTATTTGTCAGAGAGAGAGAGGGAGCAAGCACAGGCAGACAGAGTGGCAGGCAGAGGCAGAGGGAGAAGCAGGCTCTCTGCTGAGCAAGGAGCCCGATGTGGGACTCGATCCCAGGACGCTGGGATCACGACCTGAGCCGAAGGCAGCCGCTTAACCAACTGAGCCACCCAGGCGTCCCCATGCTCAGATTTCTTAACAGATGTCAAGACCACATTGTCCTTTGATCGGAAACTGTAGCCTTCACTGCAAGGCTCTTGAAGGGATCTTTAGTTGTTGTCATATAAGTATCATGTCAAGGGTCCATCATCTTTAGAACTATTACACTTATTGATAACATCTCTACTCAGATGTGAAAATGACATTTGATTGAACATAGGATTGCCTGGCTTGCAGACATAAGATTTAACATCTTTCTACTTACATATTTTTGCTCATTTTGATACCCCTGAGCCCAGACTAGTAGCTGGCTTATGAATTAATGAAGCTCAAAAAGGCATAAGAAAAAGTTACTCATGAATCAAACCCAGATACCTCTTCACAGTGCTTTAGAAAAGAAAAGTAAATCCCTTCAAGCTCAAACTTATACAGTTATCTTGGGAAAAAAAAATTTTTTTTAATTGCCTAAAGTCCTCATAGTTCCTTGTTAAGCTCTGGCTATAACAAGAAGTATAAAACCATGACTAAAATATTCACATGCTAGTCTCTATTTAAAAAAAAAAAATCACTAGTTTATTTATCTTGGCTAATGACACAGAAGGGCAGAACAGGTACCCAAACAATGAATAATAATGTAAGAGCTCAGACTGCAAAAATCAATACGTCAGATCAGTAGAGCTGTGCTTCGTTTTAATGTTCTCATCCCTGAATGCAGTAGAGCTTACCTTCTGAATTATACACATGTATTGACCTAATTACATAAATATTGACTTTTTCTTATATGAGGATTTTTTTCAATCTCACTCTAATTACGATGTCAATATTTATGGCTGTAGCAACACTGAATTTAAACTTTATTAATTGTGACTGATAACGGCATGCCATGAGATATTTCAGAAGGCCACCTGGTCTCAAAACATTGCAGGTACTACATAGTAAATAAGTCAGTAATTTCCTACATATATCATAGTAAGGTAAGTTTCTTTAAGAAAATGATTATTTCATCCCCAATAATTCAGGGGCTTGTCTCCTCAGCTTCTCAGGTTTCATAGCACAAAAAGTAATAACCAGGATCTGGATCTTGGTCTATAATTTACTTTTTTTTTTTGATCAAACACTTCATTCTTAATGTTAATCCCCACCCTATTAACAAATTCTTTGCTCTGTTGACAGATGTCTACAACCATCCTCATAGCCATGGATGTGTGCAAAGGATATCGTTTAATATTTATTATTCTTTGATCTTTTTCCAATAAGGAGCATATACATAGTTCAGTCTAAAACAGAATACAATCAGTATAAGTTCTACTTTTTAAAAATGTCCTAATTATTTCTCCTTACATGGTTTTATTTTCACTAGAAAGATTTCACACAGTTACTGCAATTGTTACATCTCTGAGGCAAGCAATAGTGCCATACCTCAGGACATTTTAATTAAATTTCTTTTTTTTTATAACCAATCAGTGGCATTAGGAAAATATTCCAAGTGCTTTAAAAACCTGGAGAGCTTTTCATTTTGCTCTAGTAATATTTTTGAGAACTCCCACTCAAGGGCCTGCTCTCTCTAATTTAAGAAGAGCAGAAATGACTGTGGCACATTAACCATTTAGAGTTAGGCGAATGCATGGGGAAAGGTAGGATAAAATAATGGCACCCACATTTTGGGTTTAAGAGCTGTTCTAGACACATGATGGGGAGCTGGTCATGCATTATCCTGTGTTTTCTTGTTTGCTTCTGCAGGGATGCCAGAGGACGTGAACCTCAGTGACGTAAAGCAGATCCATCAGACAGGCCGAGGTAGTACGTTAGATACAACGGGAGCAGGATGTTCAGCAGCAACTGAATCTACGGCATTTATGCTGATGGGTGTGGTAATGTTCCTTCCTTGGCTTTGGTAACCGAACTCTTCCACCCTGATATACCTGTCTTCTTGGAGTCCTGATTTCTCCCCTGTCTTCACCTGATTGGAATAATAAATCTTTGTGGATGTAACAATTATATTTATGAAAAAGTATGTCACACTCACTTCTTATAAGCCAAGTGGGAATGTTCACAAAATATCTAGAAATGATAGGCTGTTTGAAAACATGTCTTCTAGGATTCTAACTTAAGTCTCCTTCAATTCTAATGTATTAAACCTGCAAATGTGAAGAGCACAGAAGAGACTTTGAATAAGGAGTTAGTGTATCTGTAATTTTACTATCTTTGATTCTAAACTCTTTATAAAAGAAAAATGTCTTAAATTGAAAGCATATTTGTAGAACAATGAAAACAACACATAGTGTTTCTTAAAATATTGAAATTAGAATTCCATTAAATGAATCAAAACAAATGATGGCAAGTAGTATGCATGAATTTTCAAGAAAGTCTTCCATTTTTGCAAGCTATAGGAAGAAATTACTTGAAGTCTGTAAGTTATAGAGTAGATTGTTGAGGAGCATTTCATGTAATTTCATTGAAGCTTGATAAATTTTATCCATTGTAACTTAGCCACTGACAAACCTTAACCTGAGTATTTTGGTAGCATCCGAGATGTATTCTAGTACATTCAAAATGCATCTTTGATATTGAGGCTCTTTTCCCTCTTTGCCTAATGGATTTAGCCACATTGTAAACACACACCTGCTCTGGGAATATCTCTAAGAAAGCTATTAATTATTTAGTAGATAACTTGCAAAATGATATATTCATTCATCCTCCAAATATTATTTGCTATCTTCTTAAATCTTGATATTAAATAATTGACTATACATTTCTAAGGTTCCTATGAATATCTAAAGGCATGTACTAATACAGAAAATGTAGCACACAATGCTTTAGCTCTTTTTCTCTTTGCACATAAGCAAAACCACTAATCCACAGTCCTTGATTTCCCAGTTGTGATAAGATGCCTCAGCAGACCCTGATTAGGATATGTCTCTCGTTGTACTTAAAGAGGAAGCGGTAAGTTAGCTTTTATTAAGAAGTATCATAGCCAGTTGGTAACCAGAAAATATTATTAATACAAAGTGACAGAATCGAATAGAGAAGAGCTGAATTTGTAAATGTTTTAAAAATCAAAAGAATCTGAAATGACCTCTGAGGAAAAGTCAAAGATGACACAATCGATGGCAAATATTTGTAAGGTGAAATCAATCTCTCCAAATCAGGAAACAGTATATGATCAAATCATGTTCTCTCATGGGTTCTAAATTAACTGAATGATCTGACAATGGTCAATTTAAACTACAGTATGTTTAAACTGCCAAATCAGATTTTATTGCCTGTTTAAACAGACTTCAAAACTGTGTTATTCTACCTGCCAGGTCTGACTGTCATTTCTGTAGGCTTCCATTCCAGATCTTAAGATTTATCCTATGATCTACTTGGTTTATAACTCATTTGCACCACCACGCTCCACAAATTATAAACTTCAACTTATATTTGTCTAATCTTTAAGCTCAGCTCGGTATTTAAATAGACATGGAATACGAAGTCACCCATTTGTGACACTCCTGCCCAAGTCATGTTTGGTTTGCTCTGGCAAAACTTCTTTCCCAAACTTACAGGAATTTGGAAGACAAACTGAAGGGCATAATTCAGCAGACTAAAATGTTTCTGGATTAAATAATATTATGGGAGATAATTTTCAATGTGGTAGGAGATTCATAAAAGCAGAGTGGTAACCACATCAATAGTATGAATGAACTTTTTTATCAACTAAATTTTACATCCTCAGATGAGTGTTGTCTACCTTCAGGTAGGCACGCTAGAGACCATACACATCGTAACATTACTCCTCTAGCTTAAAACATATGTAGGCTTCTAGAGTTCCTTTAAGAGCCTAAGGCATATTTCCTCTTATTCTCAATGAGGATATTCATTCTTTAATACTCTACTCCACAGCACTGTATGCTTGACCAGCTCTTTATAATTTAAAACTCTTTCAAATGAAATAGAGTATCCCATTTGACCTTCCTTACCCCTCAAGAATGGGCTCAATTTTTTGGCCAAATAAAAACTACAACACTGAGGTTTTTGTTTTTTTTTTTTAAATATGGCTCAGAATGCTTTTCTGAAGTCTTCCATAAGTCTAAAAAACTTGGAGCAATGGTAAGATTTTTGAATATGTGTCTACTTTCTAAGAGGACTTAAAGGATAACATCCAAATGGATGTATATATTTTACAATATCACTTACAGCTTTATAGTCATATCTTTTGCTTCAATCATTTAAACAAAGGCTTTTTGTTAAATCTGAGTTATTTTTATATAAATTTATGTGATCCTGGAACAGTGTAGTGTTACGTATGTATTAGAGAAGAATCAGTTAACAATCTGAGCTAACACTTATGTGGCTCTTCCTCTTTATAGCACCATGATCAGTGCTTTTATGCATAATCCCCTTTGATCCTCCCAATAACATTATCACCTCTACTGTATCAATGAAGATACTGAGGCATACAAATATTATGTAATTTGCCTGGTGTCATACAGCTCATCACAGTAGAATCAGATGGGTGAACATAATGTCTCCAAATAAACTATATATGATCCTGGTTCAAAGATAAGATAGCTCTGGAACAGTAGTAAAGAATCATGAGGTTAGCATAGAAATTACTCACAGGTAATTTAGGTCTCCAAACTTGGATTTAAAAAACAAATTCAATTTACTGTATAATTATAATTATATAATTATAGAACTGTATACTAGTACAAAAGCATAAAGAAAAGGAAATGTAAACATGAACTTTTTTTCAGTACCATTCATTGCCCTCCCACATGTGGAAAACCCATTTGAACACATCAACCCCCAAAATAAATAAGCTACCAAAATTAAGAAAGAAAATACACACGTTTTACAACTATCATGGAATCATGAAATTCCTTTTCTGTGCAACTGAAAGGTATAAAATATTTCTTTAGCCATAAGCACAGATGGCATTTTAAAAGAAAGGGTGGAGGGAGGCAGAGAGGAAGGAAGAAGCAGTGAGGAAGGCAGGGAGGAAGGCAAGAAGTGGCAGAATATTATTTTTAAAGTCCTAGATTTGCCTTTTTATCTCTATTTGTGCAGGAATGACTTATCAATGAAACAATGCCTGGAGTGTTCTCTTGTCATTAAAGGATAGAAGTTAATAAGCTATTTCCTCCCAAACACTCAGATTTCTCTGAAGTGCTCAATGATGATGCTTTGAAAAGGACTCAATTAGTTTATTGCTAATTGTTTTCAATCACTTAAAATATTGTTTCTATCATCATAACCCTTCAGGTACAAAAAAATTTGTTTTTTTTGAATGAATGAATTCAACCTAGACTTCTGTTATTCTATGAGATATTCACAGGGCAGTCTGTGATATCAGTATTTCTTTACATTGCAAACTTTAGTAGCCTATATAATTACATGGGTTGTATGAAAATTCAGAAATAATTCTTAATGTTGTTAGGTATGACTTTGGGCATATCAAGTTTTTCTTGAAATGCAGATTGTTGTATATTAATTATTTCTGATTAAAATACAGATAAAATATCTTGCTCAGGTTGAAAGTCTTCTTTCTTTGACTTTGCTATAATTCCATGGTGACTGACGTGGTATTATGTCATTATTTTATAAATGCAGATTTAATCTAATACAGTTCTTAAACTATGCACTTTGCTTTCATGTACAGAAAAATACTACAGAATTTCTTCACAATATAATTTATCTTCATAGTAGGAACAACAATAATATTTGGAACAGGGTGGGATGGGATGAATATTTCTGGATAAATTTGCAAACATGATTCAAGACTCTCTCACCTTCTTGTACTTACCAATTGTCACAATGGAATCATCTTTACTATGGAAGATAGGCAGTCACACATCCCCCAAATTTTTACTTTGTCCACATCAAAGAGCAAGAGGAAGAGGAAGAAAAGGAGATAGAAGAATTTGAAATCCCACAGAACTAAAAACAGAATAGTAAAGATTTAAAATAGTAAATAAATATTTAAATATTAAGTAAATAGTAAATATTTAAATATTAAGTAAATAGTAAATATTTAAATATTTGACAACAGAAGGGATAGGATTGACCCATAGGACTAATTTGAGTAACCTGGTAACTAAACTAGTAAATCCCTATTTTTATTAGTTTCCATACCCACTTTTGAGAAGCACTGAACTAGAAGAAAGGAAGCATCTTAGAAGGAAAGCAACAGGAGACTCTGAAGGTCAGCAACATAAGAAAGAAAAAGAGCCCGAATGCAAGACAAATGCTGTGAGTAGTACAATTTGTGCACATGTCTTATCCTAGGTCTTTAAGAAATCTAGGCACTGACCAGGTGAAGAATTTTCCAACAGTACCAGTTTCCTCAGAATGAGGTTGAAAGACCCACATAGAACCAAGAAAGACTCCAGCTCCATAATTGTGGTCAAAATTGTCAAAGACTTCAAGAATACAATTTACAAAGTCACTGCCCTTTTCCAACTCATCATGCAAGCTCATGGCTCAACCTGTTGCCCACATACACACCTTCACATACACATACACATTTTCTTGCTGTTCTATTTTTTTTTTAAGATTTAATTTATTTGTTTGCCAGAGAGAGACAGAGAGAGAGAGCACAAGCAGGGGGAGCATCAGGCAGAGGGAGAAGCAGGCTTCCTGTTGAGCAAGGAGCCTGATGTGGGACTCGATCACAGGACTCTGGGATCATGACCTGAGCCGAAGGCAGGCGCTTAACCAACTGAGCCGCTCAGGTGTCCCTGTTTTATTTATGTTTTAGTTTCTCATCTATAAAATTGAGTTAAGTGTATCTAACTCACAGAGTTAGAGGACTATATAATGCAACACGTTAGGAATCCTCCTGCCCCACTACACGCCTTAATAATTTATGTTTGTTCCTTTCCCATTAAGGCTTCTGTTCAAATGCACATGTTCCCAGGATGTGACAATGACAAAATATTTAGTTATGGATTCTGCATGTGGATAAGCTTTTGAATTAGTTTGAAATTGAATAAGTAGAGTTTGGGAGGGAAAGGAGAAAAAGTGCAGGGAGAACCTCTCCTACCTGATTTCATATTTCAAGTTTTGCTTAGCTTCATTCTGGCTACAAGGCAATAATCTTGTTGAAAATATATTTCAAAAAATATATGGGGAGTTAGGGAGTGATCTTGTTTTCATTGATTTTAAAGGGCTCTCTCCCTGACCCAATGTTTACTTGTGAATTGCTCTCTGTGAACAAACAGAAAATCTCAACCTCCCCATCCTGCTTGAAAGCTTACTTGACCAGCATGTTCAGACCGCCATGTTGGCAACTCTCCCATGGGGCAGAGCACAGCCCAAAGGGAAGTGAGAACCAATTGTCAATAAGCAACAGTGTGTTGCTTGATAATGAATAAAGTGTCACCATCAACTTGATATTTCTGAGTGCCCAAATCACTTCCTTAGGTATATGTTGCTGATAAGTGACAAAGCAAGTATTCTAAATTGAATTGAGCCTCAAAATCTTTCTTTCTACTGCAACATCCAGTATCCCATGAACTCAAAACACTTGATTGGTCGTCAGATGATTAGGATGGCCAACATGTAGATTTTGAAAGTTATTTTTAAATTTTTTCTTATGACATTTACTTTTATTCCCATCTAGTCTCTCGATATTTTCTTTTTCTTTTGTCTTTCTTTCATCACAAACTTAGCTCTGGTAATAAGGTAAGCATCCTGAAGAGATTCCATATGCTAGATGCCCTAGTGCGGCCATTTGATAGAGATTGGCTCAATCACGGACTTAGAATCAGCCAAAAATGCTGGGGAGACCAGAACAAACACAGCTTCAGAGGTTTCGTACTAATTTTCCATATGACCTCCAGCAACTTCCATACCCTCTTTGAACTACAGTTCCTTATCTGTAAAATAATTGCTTGAGCTAAATGATCACTGAATTCCCTTCTAGATTTCCAGTCTTTAAACAGGAAACCTTGATGAAGCTATAAAGAACATTTATTTACTTGATATCTTCTGTTAAAACCTATCATTACTTAATATATAAAGGTGCTTTTAAAAAGTAGTGGATAAAATGTAATTTTAGTTACAACTTTATGCATGTGTTTATAATTCAGATTTCTTTATCACACGTAGAGATGTGGCTTTTCTACATACAACTGAGTGGGATAATCTTTTTACAAGTAAAGGGAAGAATAGCGAACACAATTGTTCTACAGCTTTCATTCAATGGATAGGACAATACTTCTGAGCAAAGAAATCTATCCTGTCATTAAATACTTAGCAACTAATTGCTTTTTGTTTTAGCTATTCTTACAGGAGTTGGGATCTGGCACCTTCACTAATTCAGCTGTGGCATCTCACAATATTTAAAAACAAATAATACGTAGAGTGACACCACTGAGAGACCAAAAGATAAAAGGGTGTGGAAGCAAGAGATGAAGTTATAAAGTTAGTTTGACAGTGTTTTCTCTTCTTGCAGATTTTCCCAGGAGACCCTTTTAAATAGGCCTAAACAAATGTTGTTCCCTCTGATGATTTATTGCAGAACAAGCTGACAGAGCACAGAAGCATGTTATCTGGTCCCCTGTAGTGCAGGGGCTAATTCAGAAAATGAAGTAAAGACCAGAAGTGCAGCAGTGGGAGCAAATGCTCTGTATCACTCAGCAAGTAAGCAGATGGAAGCTTGGAATCACAGCTTATTTAAAAATACAGCTCTTAAACATGGTGTGTGGGTAATTTTAGTATTTTTTCTTCATTTATAAAAGAATTAATGAGAATCTAAAAATTCCATCACAGATGGTGACTGCAATAAATTTATAATAAATATTTTTTTACTTTACTACTATTTTAGCTACACATCTATTACAGTATGGGTATAATGGAATGTAAATACATGAGCATATATACACATTGATCTATACCTATCTATACAATAAACATACACATTCACATCTTTACATCTTTGTTATCATGTTTATGTTATCATGTTATCATGTTTATGTTTTATAAACATATATAAACTTTGCCTTATTTCAACTAATTCTGGTGTTTTAATCAAAGACTGAGAAGCTCAGTGAAACAGATAACTTTTTTAAACTGTTACTTGCTATTTTTCCATACGAACTTTCATTTTTCATTTGAAACAGATCAGCATTAAACAAGGATCTCTCACTATACACAAGAGAATATATATAGCCACTGTAGCAATAAGACACATGCATAAGTTACATATTGTAGAAACCTTCACTTACACAGTCTTATATACACATTCTATTTTCCTTAAGAGGCTTCCTCTGGGGAACAATGCAACAAACACAAATAGTTAGCTTAGTAGTCTCATTACAAAATATATAAAAGTGACTTTTAATTACTGACTTGCTTTAAGGTTGTTACCTAACTAGTAAGATGACCAAGCAAGAATGACCATTCAATTTAACTAAAATGTATCATTTTCCCCAAGTCATCAATTGTGCTTTCTTCTCCTTTAGTGACACCCATCTTTTAGCGTCTAATTGTCTTTGTTATCTATTTTCCAGTGCCTGTGTGGGACACTATGTGGGAAAGAAGCATTGGGGCTTGGAAATTAGATGAGGCCTGGTTTCGAATATTAGCTCTGCCACCAACTCTCTGAAATATCTGTAAAATAAAGATGATGGTACCTCCACCCCTGATTGATTGGGATTTATACAGATTTATTGAGATTTCTGACTTATTGGGAAGTTTTAATTAGTGATATACCTATCACGATTGGAACATTATATTAATCTTAGTTAACAATCTTATCAAAACCTTGTCTTAGGTGAAGTCTTTCACACTAAGATGTGAATGACATGCTGAAAAAATCATTTCATTTCAAAACTACATGGAACCCTAAAGATCATGTATTCTGCAGTAAAGAAAGCTAAACTCCAGGACAGATATATGAATTGCCAACAGTAATACAACTAGTTTGAAACAGAAGACCATAGAATGCTCTTTATTTAAGAAAAATTCTATGAACACTCTATTAAATCAAAATTTTTGCTTCAAATCAACTAAAACATACGTGTTTGTAAATCCTGGTATTCAGTAGAAATTTCCCCATAACCACAGGGACTAAACAGATAAAAACAGTCAAATATATCAATTTAGGAGAATATACTTAGACTCTTGATTCTAAGGGTTACTGAAGAGAAGAAAAGGCATTTAGAGAAATTATAAAATCTTAACATTACCTTAACATTCATTATAATAGTGAGATAATAGAGTTTCATAATATAATAGAGCTTATATATAGTAGAATATAGAGAGAGTAATCAGGGCATCTTGACAAATAACTTTTCTAACATATAGATCATCATTTTCAAGTTTGCCAATAATTTACTTTGAAATATAGGAAATAAAATGTTTTGTGTCACATTTAAAGGCATTGAAAGAAACTGCTCTAACATTCTGATTTGCAATCTTTAGATTTACCAGATTATAATAGGTTCTATCCTGAAACATGAAGATCAATAGTTTATTTTTATTGGTGATTCTTTGTTAAATACCAGCTTATTGTGCTATGGCATGTTCTAAATTTTAAAATAATGAGAAAGTAGGAATATTTGAAATTCTTCTAAACAACTTCCTTTCTGAGAAGAGTTCTTTCATTCTGCTGTGAGACAGAAGGACAAGTCAGCTAGAGTTGAAATATGTGGTCTTTAATTCCAGAGTTTTATTCTTTTCTTAAAATCCAATAAGATGCTAACTATTTGTCTTTATTGAGCAGAGAAAGAAAACTTATCTATTCTCTTATTAGCTACCTTTTGTTAAAGCAGAGTAAATTGTCTTTATTATACAGGGAACTTTAGCTACTAAATGATGGATTCCACTGTAATAATAGAAAAAAACAATTTAATGGCCAGTATATTCATAGATATTAGCTCATAGAGTAACTGAGAAATTTACATCTCTGTTTTCCTTCAAGATTTATCTAAAATACAAGGTTTTCTATAAGACAGTAGTCAACCTTTGTTCTGATTAAAATAGTTTCCATTGAAAATAGAAAAGAATATCACCAAAAATTTGGTCAACCTCTGTTAATATTTTGCTGCATTTTTAAAAATCTCTTAGAAGATTATCCAGGATAATTTAGATATATATATCTAGATACAGATATCCATAAAGAAGGCACAGACACATGCTTACACAAAAAATATGCAGTGATTATATCTTTACAGGTGGTTCTGATCACGCTGGACTGCCTTCAGCGGGAATTTTGTTAGATCACTTTAGCCAGAATTCCTCCATAGTCTGGATGTTTCCTCTTAGTAAGTATCCATTCACTGAAAAGAAATAATCTACTCTTCTCTTTGGCTATAAATTCCTCCTTGGCCTTTTATTCGGAATTGAACACAATCTCTCTCCCCTGCTGCAAAGTCTCACTGAAGAGATCCCAACAATTTATTGCAGTAGTAGCCCCTGAATAAAATCTGCCTTAGAGTTTTAGTGTCAAGTAATATTTTTCTTTAGCTAACGGGTGGGACATTCAGAACAGCCATGTGAGGAACTCAAGAAAATGTTTCCGGGAAGAGGCATCTACTAAGCTGGTGAAAGTTAGCACTGATCCTCATTCAAATTCTCTGGAAATTGCTTGAAGGGTTGACACAAATTCAGAAGCATTTATTCATTAAATCTAAGAAATCCCGTTCAAACAATGTGAGGCAGTGGCACTCCAGTTAGGACTGCATTCGGGTCCCACAGATAAGCCCTGAGGAAAAATTCTGTAACAGCAGCCACAGCTGAAAGACCTTTCATCTCACCCCTACCCTGCCACCTCCAAACCCCCTGCTTTCTGCCATGGATGAGGTATTTCAGATAGATTATGTAGACGGCCATCAGTAGATTCTAATTCTCACAGTTTAGTGTTATCCAAGGACCATACTGGCACTGACTCCAACCTGGTAGCAGTGCCTATTTTTCCCACACCCAACACCCACTAACTAAAGAAGATGGGCTGGACCAGTCAGTAAGGAGTGCAGTCCTCCTTTCTCAAGCAAGTCAAGTTGCGGCTTCCATCTCCCTTAGCTCCCACTGTGGAAGAGCAATTCTAGGTAGGGCTGGCAGCAACTGAGTATCAACAGATTCCACCATCCCTGGTTCTACAGAAGATCTCCACTGGGTGTGATGGGAACCCAGTAGAGTTACCAGTTGTAGCCAAGTATTAGTGCAGCCAAATACTAAACAAACAAACAAACAATAATAACAATAATCTCTGAAGAGGATTCAGTATCTAGAATTGCTGTAATAGAGGGGAACTTCCTGAACCCAACAAAGTGTATATATGTATGTATGTATGTATGTATATATATATATATATATATATATATACATATATATAAATTTCAACCAAAACCCACATCATCCCATGTGGTCATATCTATTATTCATTATAGTTGGCTTCAAGTGATGTTTCTTTCTAGAAATAAATTTATTCCCAAAAACATGGATTTGCCATTAAAAAAAAAATCCACATCTATCATATCTAATGGTAAAACACTGGAAGTTTTCTCCCTAAGATGGGAAATGAGAGAAGGATGTTGGCTCTTTCCACATCCATTCAATATTGTACTGGAGGAGTTAGCCAGGATAATTAAGCAACTAGACAAGAAAAAGAAATAGAATAAAGGACATCCAGAATGAAAAGAAATAAAGCTCTCTTGAATTACAAATGGACCTGTACTTGTATGTCTATGAGACATCCACTAAAAAAGTTAATACCAGTGAGTTTGAGTCAATATCAAAGATGAGTCATATTTCTGTATCTTAACTATGAACAATCCAAAAAAGAGAGCAATTCCACTTACAGTAGCAACAAAAGGAATTAAGTACTTAGAAATAAATTTAACAAGGTAAGGGTAAGACTTATACACAAAAACGTATACACACAACTATAAAACAGTACTAAAAGAAATTAAGGATCTAAATAAATGAGAAGATACCTCATATCCATACATTGGAGGATTTCATATTATTAAATTGAGATATGTCCCAAATTCATCTACAGATTCAATGCAATCTCTGTCAAAATCCCAGATGACATTTTTGCAGCTTTGTATGCTGATCCTAAAATTCACATGCAAATGCAAGAAACTCAAAAGAGACAAACAATCTTGGAAAATAACAAAGTTGAAAGTCTCATTCTAATTTCAAATCACAGTAAAGCATTACCAAGACAGTGTGCTATTAGCTTATGGATAAATGTATAAATCAATGAAATACAGAATTATGAATCCAGATTTGAACTCCTGTCTAACCCAGTCACAAAAATTAGCTTTAAGTGGATCTTAAATAAAAGAACTAATGATAAGTAACTGTTAGAAGAAAACCTGGAAGTAAGTCTTTGTGATCTTGAATTAGGTGATGGTTTCTTACATATGACATCAAAAGTACAAGCAACAAAAAGGTAAATTGGACTTCATCAAAATTAAAAGCCTTTGTGCCTCAAAGGACACCATCAAGAAAGTAAATGGATAAAAATATTCGAAAATCATATGTATGATAAAGGACTTATGTTCAGCACATTAAAAAAGCTCTTTAAAAAAAAGTATTTTTTTGACAGAGAGAGAGAGACAGCGAGAGAGGGAACACAAGCAGGGGGAATAGGAGAGGGAGAAGCAGGCTTCCTGCAGAGCAGGGAGACGGACAGCGAGCTCGATCCCAGGACCCTAGGATCATGACCTGAGCTGAAGGCAGATGCTTAACTACTGAGCCACCCAGGTGCCCCAGAACATATAAAGAACTCTTATGAGTCAGTAATACAGAGATCTATAACTAAATTTTTAAAAATGGACAAAGAATCTGAACAGACATATCTCCAAGGACTATATACAAATGGCCAATGCAACCATGAAAGGATGCTCAACATAATTAGTTATCAGCCATTAGGGAAATGGAAATCAAAACCACAAGATACCGTTTCATACCCACTAAAGTGGAAGAAAAATAACAAATGTTGGCAAGGATGTAAAGAAATTAGAACCCTCATGTGTGGCTGGTGAGAATGTAAAACAGTGTAGGCACTTTAGAAAGCAGTTTGCCAGCTCCTCAAAATGTTAAAAGCTATGATCCAACAGTTTCACTCTTAAGTATATACCTGAGAAGTAAAATCATATACCCACACAAAAACATGGGCATTAAGCATTATTCATAATAACTAAAAAGTAAAAACAACCCAAATAGCTATCAATTGATGAATAAAACATGGCACATCCACACAATATTATTTGACAATAGAAAGTACTGATACATGCTACAACATAGATGAACTGTGAAAAAGTGCGCTAAGTCAAAGAAGTCGATTGCAAAATTTCACATATTGTATGATTTTGTTTTTATGAAATATTCAAGATAGGCAAATCCATAGAGACACAAAGTAAATTAATGGCTGTCAGGGTAGGGCACTGGGGTTGAGGGAATAGGGAGCATCATGAAAGTGTCCTAAAATTGTGGTGATAGTTACACAACCCTGAATATATTTAAAACCACTGAATTGTCTGTTTTAAATGGGTGAAATTTATAGTATATGAAATATATCTCAATAAAGCTATTTTTAAAAATAAGAAAAGGATTGGACAATATGAACCTTCAAAAGATCAATACCTTCATCGTGGTTCAAAGTTAGGGAAGATGTCAAGGTGAATCCTAACCAACATAGAGAAATCCTTGTCTCAAGAAATGAAATTCCCAAACCTCTGGACAAAACCTAGGAAGGAGGAAGAATGGAGGAAGTTCTAAGGCACTGAGGTGGCAATTACTAGGAGACCCTGAGGGAAAAAGCTGTGACCTCAGTAAGTGTCTGTACCAATGTGTGAAAGGCTGACTGTCGAAAGTCTGTCAGTCTGGCATGATCTCCCTTTACGGAGCTAACCCTGAGGAGGGAGATGATCTACCCTGAAAAAGCTACAGTGGCTACTATAAAAGTAGCACTGAAAAAGCTCCAGGTATCTCTAACAGCACCTGGGGCAGTTGAGGACATATAGTGCTTGGGACTTAGTCTTTAAAGACTATGCTGGTTCTTCAATACTTCTTGACTGCTGCTATAGACTGAATGTTTGTGTCTCCATAACCCACCCACCCACCCAAATTCATATATTTTAATCTAATCCCCAGGATGGTGGTATTTGGATGTGGGGCCTTCAGGATGTGATGAGGTCGTGAGGATAGAGACTGTGTAAGTGGAATCAGTGCCTTAAAGAAGACGCCAGATTGCCCCCTTGCCGAATTCTGCCATGTGAGTTTTCAGCAAAAACTTGTCCATCTATGAA
This sequence comes from Taxidea taxus jeffersonii, assembly GCA_003697995.1. Taxonomy (NCBI): domain Eukaryota; kingdom Metazoa; phylum Chordata; class Mammalia; order Carnivora; family Mustelidae; genus Taxidea; species Taxidea taxus. The sequence continues at coordinate 32,916 of ML101243.1, read as the reverse complement.
CCAGGAAGTAGGGTCTCACCAGACATCAAATCTGCCAGCACCCTGAGCTTAGACTTTCCAGCTTCCACCACTGTTAGAAATAACTTTCTGCTAGTTTTTGAGCCACCTAGTTTATGGTGTTCTGGTATAGCGGCTTGAGCAAACTTACACAGCTACAGATATTTTTTTTTTTTTTTGCCATAAAGGATACTTCTAAACATTTAATGGAGTTTAAAAGAGCTGACTCTTAGAATAAATCATTGAACTCCTTGACGGAGAATAACCTGAGGGAGGGTATTGATCCTCCATACGAGAACCAACTGTCATTTCTCAGCAAGTAAAAAGTCTTTCTGAATTTCCTGCCTGACACCTGGGTATCATCTCTCTGGACTGCTGCTATGGCAATCTTTCCCAAGACAATCTCTGGTGGCCATTGCAATACCCAAGAGTGGATTTTTGGTTCCAAGTCAGAAAAGCTATTAGAAGTTTGTCCCTATCCAGCTGCCCCAACCCAGACCCCCAAGTACTTTGGTTTACCAAATATTTACACCATAAGAATGTCTTGAAGGAAGCAGACTATACATCCTGTAAATCCATGTTGCAAGTGTGTTTCACTATAGAATGTTGCTTGTGGATACTATCTGCAGTACAGTTTGTCTAGTCTGACACGCCTATGTTATCTGGGCCTTTGTACCTGTGTTGAGGCATGGTTTCCAAGTAGTCAATTCCAAAATCCTTTGATATTTTACCTCTGTTTTTCTTATATGCTCAAGTACTCCATCCCCTGTCCTCCTGCACATCAATCTGATACAGGAGCATTTGACCCCTTCATACTTCATCAGCATGGGACCTTTAGTCTCATTTCCTTGGCAACAAAAATTCATTCCCAGGCAGAGGTCTATACAGATTAACTTTTCACTACCACTTCCCAGGCAGTTCTGCCTTTATCCAGGATAAGGATATCCAGGATATCACAGCTTGTGATCCTAGTTAATAAGAACACCCCAAAGCAGCACATAAATAATACAAGTGGGAGAGCATATCTTAACTCGTGCCTATGAGTGGACCTGGCACAACAATTCTGCATCACCACTACATCTTGACTCTAGCTCTACACCCACTTTTTTAAAACAACATAAACCAAGTAAGTTGCTATTCCTTGTATTCTGTAAGAGGCTAGTTGGTACACGTATGCTCATATAAAGATGTTCACATTTTAGGGGACAGGAATGCTTATTAGAAATTACCAGGACATAGAGAACATATCCATGAAGACCACTCAATTTCATTTTGCTTTGATTCCCTGTTCATCAGAAATATTCTAGCTTCTAGGGTGCCTGGGTGGCTCAGTCAGTTAAGTGTCTGCCTTTGACTCAGGTCATGATCCTAGAGTCCTAGGATCAAATTCTGCATTGGGCTCCCTACCCAGCAGGGAGCTTCTCCCTCTGACCTCTCCCCTCTCATGCTCTCTCTCATTCTCTTTCTCTCAAATAAATAAATACAATCTTTTTTTTTTTAATTCTAGTTTCTAAAGATGCCCATGCAGGAGCACCTGGGTGGCTCAGTTGGTTAAGGGGCTGCCTTTGGCTCAGGTCATAATCCCAGTGTCCTGGGATCAAGCCCCGCATTGGGCTCCCTGCTCAGTGGAGAGCCTGCTTCTCCCTCTCTCTCTGTCTGCTGCTCTGCCTACTTGTGCTCTCTCTCTCTGTCAAATAAATAAATAAAATCTAATAAATAAATAAATAAATAAATAAAAATAAAGATGTCCATGCATCTTGGTATTCATCAGAGCAAGAGAATGAACAAAAGCATCACAAGCACTGAAAATGAACTACAAATTGCGCACTATAAATTCAAATGGAATTCCTGTTTATATACCAGTTTCTTGAGAATTTGGAGGGCATGGCTAAACTACCCATGTTATTTCTGAATGTCTTGACAAAACACTAGTTTCTAGCCTTTGCCATGACCCTACCTATCCCATGAACAAAATGCCATTCTCTGAGATGCTATTAGATTGAAAGGGTGATTTTATCTTAACACTCTCAAAAAAAAATATGTTCTGACTCCTCCTCTTGTCATTCTTACTCTTTATAGTCTCAGAAGCGTGAACATTGGCTCCCTAACATATTTGAAAGTGATTGTGTCAATGTTCTAGATGTGGTAACCTAAGATTCTTTCATTTTTCCCTACAAGGTTTCTGGAAATGTTTGTTTTCTATTCAATGAAATTCTGTGGGGTACAAACAAGGTTTGTGGACATTCCCGCCTTTAAGCAACTATCAAGATAGATACAAGACATATGTGACAGAGCCAGATAACAGATCCCTGGTCCCAATCTACCCTTTTTTCTTTGGTAATAGAACTCACTCATTTTTCAATATGGCTTCCCACAATTTCCAAATATTACTTGCAGCTAGGTGAATCCAACACTATATTCTGACCAGTGAAATGTAAGCAGTGCTTGTGATGGTTAACTTTATGTGCCATCTTGACTGGGCTAGGAGATTCTCAGATAGCTGGTAAAACATTATCTCAAGATGTGCATGCGAGTGTGTCTCTGGCAGACATAAGCAATTGAATCAGTAGACTGAGCAAAGATCACCTTCCACCATACAGGTGGGTATCATCCAGTTCATTAAGGGCCTAAATAGAACAAAAAGGCAGAGAAATGATAAACTTGCTTTCTCTATTTGAGCTGAGACATCTGTCTTCTTTTCCGGCACTTAGAAGTAAAGAAAGTTGGAGTTTGCCCTTTGTCCCATCTCCCTACCTTCTCTAACTTGCTGAAATAGAATGTGGATTCAGCGGCTGGACTGTGAAACAAGAGTCACACCGTAGAAATTACAGAAAGTTATCAATGGGCTAGATCCAACATGACTGCCGCTGTATACTATCGCAACCCAACTTTTGCAAGAGACTTTCCATGGAAAACTAAAACTCTATCTTATCTTGTTTCAGGACAGTTTTCCAGTTTCAATCCATACAGCATACATAATTCTGATCACCATAGAGGGACAAAATAGTGACTGAACAACAACAACAACAACAACACACACACACACACACACACAAAATGCGAATGAAGAAAGACATTTTTTCAATAAATGCGAGTGGAGGGTATGAAGAGTACCTGGCTCTGTGTGAAAAGAACTCTTCCCAACTGTCACTGACTTTTCAGGCATTGTTATCAGATTGTATGATTTGTGTGATTAAGTACCTAATGAACTGTACAGGTAATGAGGGTTGGAAAGGCACAAAAAGAAGGCCATCCTGGAAGGTTTAGTCTTTAGATAGCCCCGAAAAGCCATTTGATGAGCTAGACCTTACAAAAAAATTGGTAATTAAGAGGATGAAAGAAAAGCATCTTATCAAGACAAAAAAGGCCACGGTGATATCAGAAGTAAGGCCCAGTATGTATATCCTTTGATTGAAGTGGAGAGTTACTTTTAAGGCAGTAATGAGAGAATATGGCTAGAGAAAGAGAGCTTAGAGTCAAGCTAATGGGTTTGGATTTCTGCATTGGTAAGGGGAGCTACTGAAAATTCTTAGTATATGAGAGTTATGAAAATTTTAAGAGGCCTATCTCTTCGCTTGAGTTTTAAGTTCAAATCTGTGCATAATGCAATTCTAAAAAGGAGCATTGCCTGTGAATTTACTCTGTGACAAGCCTTCTAATATCAAGTGTTTTATTTAATCTTTATGAGAAACTTGGGAAGTGAAACTATCATGAATGACTTTATAAATGAGGAAAATGAAATATTAAGGGTCAATAAATTTGTTCAATATTCCTCAAATAACAAATGGAGAAGCCAACTCTTCAACCCAGTGCTGCATGGTATATTCATCTTCCTGCTCCTTCCCATTTCACCACATAATTTTGCCTTAACTGGATGACAAACTCAGAACTGCCTGTTAAATGTATACTTTGGAATTGAAGTGCTCTACTACTACTACTATTATTTAAGAGAACATATAACTTGACCATAGCAGCTGAATTCCTTCTAAGAATAGATAACATACAAATCTATGGGTTGATGAATGTCTTTTATGGTTACTTTATTCATTTGATCCTTATCTTCAACATAAAAGCATTGAGGTAAAAAAGACACAAAGAATAAAATAAAATTAAAACAGAATAAAAGCAATCAATGCTTATTACATATTCTATACCCAAGATCACAAATCTTCAAGGCCACTTAAAAAATAACTGCTCCATTATTGAGAGGCCTTGACTTTAAACCACAAGATGGAAAGAGATGGGTTTTGAAGTCTTTCTCTCTGAAAACCTTTGAGCTGGGTGTTCAGCCCAAAGTCTGAGATTTAAAATAAAATAAAATAAAATAAAATAAAATAAAATGCTGATTCAAAAATATGAGGACAATGGTTTCCTTTAGTCTGTACTGCATTCCTAAGCACTTACAATTTTAAACTGTAGCTCCTTTTTAGCATCCTGTTCTGAAGGACATAATTTTAAATCTGCAATCAAGTCATTTTATTGTGTGACATCATTCATACCAACTGAATTTTCTTCAGTCCTGAGTAAACATAAATAACTGTGAATGTCAATGAGCTCATTGAGCAAGCATGATTTAAAGTAATGAAGTAATCTCTGATTGTAGTATTGATTATAAACAAAACTTTGTAATATATATTTCCATGTGGGATTTATTTCAGAATATCTCTACTTTCTTCTCAAATATATGGAGCTTTGGCTTTTGCATGAACCCTTTTAAGATCCCTAATTCATGCAACCTTTATGTAACTCTCCATTTCAGGCTATAAATTTCCATCTGGGAAGTCAGGAGTTTAGATGCTCATTTCCCAAGCATTTTCTCATGTTTAATCACTTCATAAGACATACTTCCTTTTAAGATCAAAGTTAGGTTAATGTATTATTTTAAAAGTAAACTTATTGGTTTTGAAATCTATTAAAAGCAAGGATAATCACAGTTGACCTAAGATACACTCTGCACATAAAAATTAAATATTTTATTTTATAAACCTTATTCATCAAAACCAAAATTGTAAACTCTCTGGATAATCACATCAGCAACATATAACTTTATAATCAATGTTTATACCAGCTACCTGTGGAAAAAGATCTTGGAAGTATCTCCAAGAAATAATTAATGAACATTAAATATCTTTATTTCCCAGTTATGCTTAGAGAGAATTATGATATATCTTTAATGATAAATAACAACTAGAGATAACACTTATCAATTTATACACACCAGACACTCTTCTAGGTGTTTTAATCTTTATAAAAACTCTAAGAGATGAATACTTTGGTTATCAATCTCATTTTATAGTTAAAGAAACTGAGGCACAGTTACTTGCCAGAGATCACACAACCTACAAACAGCAAAGCTGAAATTTTTACCAGGTCCTGGTAAAATTTTTATCAGGTCCCAGGGACTTTGCCATCAACTACTCTATATTTATGTTTATACAGACACACACACACACACACACACTATATTAATTTTATATTAAAATAAATATATATTTACTACATTATATATAATATAATATTACTATATAATATAGTAAATTAATTTTATAGTAAAATAAGTTTGATGTATATACATAAATATAAATAAAATATAAATATATATATTTTTCTTTGGTTAACCTTTTTTTTTAAAGATTTATTTTATTTATTTGACAGAGACAGAGATTACAAGTAGGCAGAGCAGCAGGCAGAGAGAGAGGAAGGAAGCAGGCTCCCTACTGAGCAGAAAGCCCAATGCGGGGCTCGATCCCAGGACCCTGAGATCATGACATGAGCCATAGGTAGAGGCTTTAACCCACTGAGCCACCCAGGAGCCCCTGTTTAAACTTTTAAGTGAATTAATGACCCAGGCAGTAACTACCAATGATCAGATAAAACTGAAGGGAATAGTAAAAATTCCAGATGATTAAAGTTGGACAGGGGTTCAAATTCTGACAATAACTAAGCATGTAATATTAGGTAAATGACCTCCCTTTCCTAAGCTTTAGTTTTCTCTTTTGAGAAATAAGAAAAAGAGTAGTACTTAGCATTATGAGCATTGAGTAATGTATAGAATTGTTGAATCACTATATTGTACACTTGAAACTAATATAACACTGAACATTAATTATACTGGAAATAAATAAATATATCTACAAATAAAGGGAAATGATGTCTACTTGAATGGGTTGTTGTGAAAATTAGGAAAAAGTATATATACTTTTCCTAATAGATAGATGGTTATACATATATAATGCCCAATAATACAGTATCACATACATGGTAGAATTTACATAAATAAATATATTTAAATAAATAATTTAATATTAATTAAATATTATTAATTTAATATATAACACCAACCAGACTCAGACACTGGTGGTTACCATGGTGATAGAGAACTAGTGACATGGGCATCAAGTTCAACTTTCTAACTTTGAAATTTTCAGCAAATCATTCAACATCTCTGAGCCCCAGTGTCCCTTTTCCTTTCAGCAAGCCATTCAACATCTCTGAGCCCCAGTGTCCCCCATACACTGAATGTATGGATTCCCTCTAGTGCCTCCCATTATGGACTAAAAGTTTGTGCATCCCCTAAAATTATTATGTTGAAACACTATCCCTGCAATGTGATGGTATTAGTAGCTTCAACCTTTGGGAGGTAATTAGGATGAGATGAGTTCATAAAAGTAGAACCCTCACAATGGGATTAGTGCCCTTAAACAGTCACAAGAAGGTGTGCTTCCACTATTTTCTATCATGTGAGGATATCATGAGAAGTAGGCAATACAACTGGGAAGAGGGCCCTCATGAGAGCCTGACTATACTGGCACTCTAATCTCAGACTTCTAGCCTCCAGGATTGTGAGAAATAAATTTCTGTTATTAATATGCCAACCCATATTTGGTACTTTAGTCCAAACAGACTAAGACACCTCCTAATCACTGATATGAGTGTTACTGCTCTTTCTTCTCCCTCCCTGAAAAACCTAATCTGAAGAAGACATATATCCGTTATCTGACCCGACAGGATGTGAATCCCTCTTTAACACATACAGCAAGTCTGGTGGGCATGGAAGCTATTGGCTTAGAGTGCATTCTGGAATCTAGAGAACCAAAATGGGGAAGGCAGAAAACGAAATGTGAGTGTCAATCCAAAGAAGACCATGTAAAGAGAGAATACATCAAGAACTTTTAGAGAAGCAAAGAGTTAATACACAAAGTAAGGCCAAGTCCAAAGGGCAGAGACTCAGGCTGATGGTTGGAGAAAAAGAATCAGGAGTCAGAAGACATGGTAAGAAGAGCCCTTATGGTTCTGTGAAAATCTAGAGGATCTAGGTCAGCTTCCCAAAACAATGCCAAAACCTTTTGTAAGACCTAACTATGCTAGGGTGATAAAGGCACAGTGAGAGCACACAATGTCCTCCCTAATATAAATCTTACACTCCTCCCACCTAAGCCTTCTCAAATTAAATTCTTCTTAAATTAAAATGCAGATTCTGATTTTGTATGTCCAGCATGGGCCCTGAGATTCTGCTTTCCTTACAAGATCTTTGATAATGCTGATGCTCTTGGCCAAGGGACCATTCCTGGAATGGCATGTCTCCCAAAGGAAGTAGAATCTCCTGCTATTCTTCCATTTCTTAAATCCACACCCTCTGTCTCAACCTCTTCAACTTCCAAAAGAAGACGTTACTCCACACTTCAGCAGTGAGATACCTTTGCCCTTTCTCTAATAGTTCTAGATCTGCAACATCTGCTTCTCTTAGAACATCTGACCAATCCCCGGAGCTGGGGCAGTGATAAAGAGTATAGGAGAGTGTATGGGGAATGAAGTAGGCAATAAAATTGACAACTGTGAGTCAAGATGTTTTCCCAATATTTCTAAGATGGAACTTCAAGAAATTCTGCTATAGATGATATAAATGTCTAGAAAAGCACTAACACTATGCTATGGACTGAATCTGTCCCCCAAAATTCATATGTTGAATTGAATCCCTAATTTGTGGTATTTGGAAATGAAGCCTTTGAGGTGACTGAGGCATGAGGACAGAGTCCTCATGAATGAAATTAGTACCCTTAGAAAAGAGACCTCAGAGGGGCACCCAGGTGGCTCAGGCAGTTAAACATCTGCCTTGAGCTCAGGTCATGATCCCAGGGTCCTGGGATCAAGTCTTACATCAGGGTCCCTGCTTGGCTGGGAGCCTGCTTCTCCCTCTACTCCTCCCCTCTGCTCATTCTCAATCTCTCTCTCTGAAAGGGAAAGAAAGGAAAGGAAGGGAAAAGAAGGGAAAGGAAGGGAAAGGAAAGGAAAGGAAAGGAAAGGAAAGGAAAGGAAAGGAAAGGGAAAAGGAAAGAAAAGAAAGAGAAAAGAAAAGAAAGAGAAAGGAAAGAAAAGAAAATAGACCTCAGAGAGCTCCCTTAACCCTTCTTGTCCCGTGAGGACACAGTGAAAAAATAGCTCACTATGAACCAAAGATTGGTTCTCACCAGATACAATATCTGCTGCTTTATGGTCCTGGACTTTCCAGGCTGCAGAATTGTGTAAAATAAATTTTTATTGTTATAAGCCTCCTGCTCAATAGTATTTTGTTATAACAGTCCAAACAGACTAAGACATACTACCTTTCGCCAAACACAGGGGTAAATCAGATTTGTCAGGATCCAAATTACTGTCTAATTCATTATTTCTACCAAATAATATATTTGAATTTCCAAAAACCAATAGAAATATTCAAATATAATTAATTCAGAAATTGGGACATGCTTAATTAAACACATAAAGTTTTAAATATACTTGACTCAAAAGATATCATACTAAAATGAAACAAGATGGGATCGGGAGGGAGACAAACCAAAAGAGACTCTTAATGTCAAAACAAACTGAGGGGGGCGGGGGGAGGGGTGTCGAGAGAGGGTGGTGGGGTTACACTATATGTTTATAAAAAAATAAAAAATTTTAAAAATACTATAAAAATTTTAAATAAATACTTAAATATGTACAAATATAAAAAATATCATACTAGTTAAGTATTTTATATTATTGGGTATTTATTTCTAAAAATAAAAAAGCACACTGCTAGAAGTTGTCTTATACCTATAAAAATTATAGCAATTTTTTTTTAATAATCATGAGAATTTGGGGCACACCTAGGGGTCTCAGTCATCTGACTTCAGCTCAGGTCCTGGGATGGAGCCCTTCACTGGGCTCTGCATTCAACATGTAGTGTCCTTTTCCTTCTCTCTCTACCCTCCCCCTGCCTATGTGCTTACTCTCTCTCTTTTCTCTCAAATAAATAAAGTCTCTTTAGAAAGTCATGAGAAGAGGCACCTGGGTGGCTCAGTGGGTTAAAGCCTCTGCCTTCAGCTCAGGTCATGATCTCAGGGTCCTGGGATCAAGCCCCACATCGGGCTCTCTGCTCAGCAGGGAGCCTGCTTCCCCCGACCGCCTCTCTGCCTACTTGTGATCTCTGTCTCAAAAAAATAAATAAAATATTAAAAAAAAAAAAGGTCATGAGAATACTTTAAATTTTGGAGAAAATTTAGATGATTTGCTTCCTCCTTCTTTTTAATTTTAATATTTTAGATTCCACTTTAATAATTTTTGGTGTTGGGAAGTCTTAAGCTGCTCCGCATTATTAAAATTTGGTTGAGTTTGAAAAACCAGTAACATTATTATTTCAATATCTTAATATTTTTAACCTGGTGTTTCAGTTACATGAAAAGAAATCTCTCATTTCTATTAAATATTTTCAAATTGATATTTCCTATTTATACCTTACTTCCAGACCCTTATAGTAAACATTGTGAGCCAAAAAGTTTGAAAATGCCTATTGCTACTATAATTTTCATTAGATTCTTTTCTTTGAGTATATTCTTAAAACACCAATTTATCATAGCTCCAAAGTTTCTGTCAAAATGCTTTTATTAATTTTTTTAAGAGAGAGAGAGAGAGAAGTAGGAGAGAAAGAGGGAGAGAGAGAGAGAATCTCAAATAGGTGCCATGCTTAGTGCAGAGCCTGAGACGGGGCCCAGTCTCACAACCCTGTGATTAGGACCTGAGTTGAAATCAAGAGTTGGACACTTAACAAACTGAGCCACCAGATGCCCCTCTATCAAAATGCTTTTAACGTTAAGTACATTGAATATGTTGAAATAGGAAATAGTTTGGTTAAAAAATAAGGCTCACGATCTTTTGTTTTTAAAAATGTGTCAGTATTTTAAAATAAAAATAAAAGCCAATACTGAAATATTTAGAATGTCAAAATGCTCTAGTCATAACTAGAAGAGAGAGAGTTAGACTTCAATTTTTTCTCTTCCTGAACTTATACCCCAGAATTAATAAATTCTTCCCATATTCCTTTGCTAAAGTTGCAAAAATACCTACTAGGAACATGTTAAATATTTTAAATATTCACATCGTCAAAATATAAGTCAAAGGAAATAACCAAGATTCCTTTTATTTTGCCCTTTCTTTGGAAAATAGTGGATATGACCTTGTAATATACATAATTCTCCATAATGCACATAATATGGCTTCTAAATTTTCTGTCATCAACTTAGCTTTTCCTCATTACACTTAAGAAGGATAACAAATCCCTCAGACCAGAGAGAAGGAACTTCCTCCAAACTCCTCTAGACTCTGGTTTGAGACAGTACAGGCCTCTGAAGGTACAAAGCTTCCTGCTGATACAAAGGCAAGTTGCTTCTGGTCATCACAGGATTCCTTATCATAGCTAGGATTCTATAACACACACCATAAGAGGCCCCAATAGCTGGTGAGCTACAAAAACATCACTGTGGGAACAGCATTGCTCTTTGTCTAAAGCCCAAGCAACACACCATTTCTGATCTCATCAGAAAAGAAAACCTAGATAAAACAAGATTGAACATGTGCTCTGCTTGTCTTAAGGAAAGAGAGAATTGCCCAATTACTGAAGATACCCTTCTGAGAACAGAGAAAGAATGGGATAAATATTTAGGCATGAAATGTTCGTGTCTGTGGAAAAAGAGCTCTGAGCTGTCAACTGAGCTCCATGGAAAACTAAGGTCCGATAAGCTTAAAACTGCTAATTTATAACTACAAGTTAATTTTCCATGGTTTCTTAGCTCACATGGGCCAGCAAGATAAAATTATATAAGGAATATAATGCAGAGGTCTTAAAGAAAAAAACTCTTCATAGACACTCCCTTAGGGTTTATTCTTATATGGCATTTGTAATGGCCTTTTGTCTATATCTGGTACTTGTGGTACCACGAAGGCTGATAATACCTGAAGATCCACAGACCAGTCCTACAGCTTCTAGAAGTCTCAGGGCCTCTATTGCACAAGATAAAGGTAATGAACTTGATGATTTTTAAGATTTTTGCCAACTCCATGACTAGGCATAGTTATAATTTCATTTTACTGATTATTACAAAAAGTCTATACCCAATCATACTATCAGCTACTCAACTAACAATAGGTTACTAACTAACAATAATACAACTGTAATAATACAACTAACAATAGGTTCACTCAGCATGCATTTGCTCAAAAGCCCAAGTGTCCTACTACATTAAAATAAACTGCTATTACATATAGACAGGAACACAGTTCAAATTGAATGCATGCCCACATTGAATTTACTATTCCATAATTAATCACCCATCAATTTTTAAAATTGGCAGTTGAAACAAAGAGATCGATTAGAGATACTTAAAGAATTCAAAGTTTCCAGAGGAAGGATGAAGTCATAGGCAGTAAACAGTTAAGTGGAAAATCTAACTGTAAAATTTCCAAGTGAATTGTTTAGAAGTTGCAGTTGCTTTAGGGAAAGAAGAGTTAACGGCTTGTCATCTTGAAACCATAGCAGCTCTTCTGCAAACATCACTACTAAACATCAGTTAATGTTCCAAGGCTAAACAAGACAGTGCCTACAGTACTACAAGTCTTCTGTCAAAGACACCATATTTATAGGTGGAATTGGCCTTGCCACAAAGGGAAAATTGTACTTCAAAAAGTTAATGAGAAACTTTGTATTGAACTGAACAGCATGCACTGTATTTTAATGGCATAATTCTGTTCATGACTTGTTTCTGTGGCATTCACTCAGTTTATTATCTAGAAATTAATCAAATGATCTAGCAACAAAGTAAAACACTGAATATCATTTTACCTATATAATTATTTCATAATTATTTAAATGTATAGCACTGCTATGGTCCAGAAATAATGATAAGTAATTAGCTAGTTATCTCTTTAATGTAATTAACCAGACTCAGTTGCTTTTACTGATTGAATTAATAAGTGCTTCCATCCCTGTGGAGCCACCAAAAGGAAGGAGGAAGGGAGGGAGGGAGGGAGGGAAGCAAGGAAAGAAAGAAGGATGGGAGGAAGGGAGGAAAGGAAAGAAAAGAGAAAGGAAAATAAACATGAGACAAAAATTAGCTAAAATTTATCATTTTGAAATAGTTTTAATTCAGAGAAAATTTGAAGAATAGTATAAAGAACTTTTTTTTTTTACAAAATCATCAGAGAGTAAAATTTGCATGATGCTTCATCACATCTGAATATTTTGTGTATCCTACGAAAAAGGATATTTCTTACACAACTGCAATACAACCATCAACATCAGAAATTTTGCATTAGTATGTTTTAATCTCTTCCACAGACCCCATTGCTCCAGTAATGTCCTTCATAGCCAAAGGATCCAGTTCTGAATCATATCTTAGTATTCATGCCACTTTTGTTTCCTTTACTCTAGAACTTTCTTTACTCTGTCTTTGATTTTCATGACCCGGCACTTCTGAAGATTACAGGCTGGCTATTTTTTAGAATGTGACTCAAATAATGTTCGCTTGATATTTTCTGTATAATTCGGCTCAGATTTTTCATTTTAGCAGAATCCATAAGGAACGTATATTCTTCTCATGGCTCAATTTTAGATACCCCTCTATTCATGGAATTTGCATTTACAAAACCCATTTTGGCATTCCTTTTTCATAACTCCAGTTCCAGGACACAGCAAAAACTTGATTTATTAAAAGTTAAATGGTGAAGTTAGTGTTCAGACCATAAAAGTTGTCCTGTCACTTGCCTAAAATAATGTATTTGCACTCTTCAGTTGCAAAGATGCAGTTAATATACATATATCACAGTGACTGTTCCTATCAGCCCTAAAAATTGATAAAATTATCTTACACATTAATGAAAAGGAAGTACAAAGCTTGATACAAATCACTGAACAAAGGCCTTTATGTGTAGAAGGCGAGATGTTTGATAAAGAAATGATCATTTCTTTATCAAACATCTATAATATTCTATAATAATAATATTGTTATTATTATTATTATCTCACCCAGCCACCTTCAAGTAGAAGGAAAATCTGTTTTGTGCTCTCTGGTATCCCAAACAACATGAATGATGCCACTTTTCCGTTTACGTGAATGATGGCCTTTAAAACGATTGCCAGCTCCCGGGTTTGTATTTCCTAGACAAAGTGTCTCGATAAAAGGCAAAAGCTATGTTAAATAACATGATGGATCTCAGCCCTGCCCCTTCTCACGTCCCCATCCCAGAGATGTCTAGAGATTTCTCTAAACAGTAGGGATAATGGAGATCCTGGCTCTGATGGAAAACATATTGAGGCATAATGGACTACGAGGGCACATGACACGGATGACACTGGGGAGCAATCCTGCAGCGAGCACTTCTTTCCCCTGCGGAGGCATCAACACCGGCGCCGGGGACGGTCATCAGACTTCCATCCGCTCCTTCACAGGACTGCCCTGCTTGGAAGAGCCAAGCTGCCATATGGCATATTAAAGATCTCTCCTAATAAATCTAGCTAAGCAGGCCATTCCTTCAAGCTGCTTTTTTAATATATGTGTATAATATAGTTTATTGGTTGTTACCAACATCTGGGCTGGGGACGGAGGACAGTATGTATCCCACACTGAAGATGCTGGTTCCTATTATCTGCATCATTGACTTTGAATGTTAGGAAGTATATTTTCCTGCTGATGCATAGCTGTCTTTCTGGGATCCTGTAGAAATAAAATGTACAATGAGATGCGGTGCTGACAAAAAGGGAGAGGGTGCTTAACCCTTTTTTATTGTATATTTATGCATGATTATACAACTAGAAAAAATATATATATATTACATGTGTATGTGTAGAAACTGGAGCTCAAGGTAGGAGAGAAGCATGGTCTCTAAAACGGTGGTCAAAATATTACCTACTTAGCTCAATGGCATAAAACTTGTCTAATAATATCAGTTGCATAGTATATTTTCCTATGCCTTTGGAAAATATGAATTTATTTATTTTAAATCCTTCCCCAGAATGCTGCTGTCACTGCTAGATGGAAAGGGCAATGGAACAAGGGTTAATATTAGACATCCCACGCTGTGCAGGATACAAACTACTGAGCCTTTTCTAAGATGGCATTTTGTCACAAAAAAAAGAATAGGATATGAGTTATTGCCATAACTGAAGTTATTCCCATAACTGAGAAAGAAAAGCTTTCATCTGACATACAAGAGTTTTCATGATGTTTCTACATCTATGTTTCTACAACTATGGGGACAGAAAATTGCCAAGGGAATAACATGGGTTGCTGATTATATTGGCCTGGTTTTAGAGAGCTCTCTTGTTGCCTTGGGGCAAAAGCTTTGAGAAGGAACTAAGATATTCATTTTGTGCCTACTATTGGATTTGTAAGTAAAGTGTTTCTTTTAAGCACAGTGCTCTTTTTTCTACATACTATCTCCTTGATATTAAATGAAATCAGGACTATAATTGATATGTACCTGTTGAATACATTATTCTCTTGATGTTCATCTCCCTTTTTAGTCTGTTTAATGTCATAATCCAGTAATTATTGGCTTTGTCTTAGATATTTACTACATTGTTTTTATTTCTGGACCCCAAATCACACATCTGGCCTCTAACATATCATGACAATACCAGCAGGCTATATTTTATACATACATATCACATTTTTATAGATGTACAAATGTAATTTATTTTTATATATCAAATTTTCTTTATATTTCTCTATATATGAATATATACATATTTATTCCCTATATTAGATTCCAAAGCTCTTCTGAAACTACATATCTTGGAGCACCTGGGTGGCTCAGTCGGTGAAGTGGCTGCCTTCAGCTCAGGTCATGATCTTGGGGCCCTGGGATTGAGCCCCACATCAGGCTCCTTGCTCAGAGGGTAGTCTGCATTTCCCTCTCCCTCTGCCTCTTGCCTCTCTCCTTGACTTATGTTCTCTCTCTCTCTCTCTCTAATAAAATCTTAAAAAAAAAAGAAAAGAAAAGAAAGAAACTACATATCTTTGAATAGTGGCCCTGAAAAATGCATAAGTATGTCTTCAGAGCAACCAAGATATATTTTTGATATCTGAGATAAGAAAGCCTGTCTTGGAATGCTCAGAATGAACTGCTCTGTGCAAAGTCCTGAATCTAGATTCTGGGGAAGATATTTTTCTAATTCTATGAAAGTAGAGAAGGAAGAGTTGAGATAGAAGAGAAGGGAGAAAGAGTTGAGATAAAGTATAAAAAATTGGGGAGATGGAAATGAATTTTGGGTAAGAATTTACCTTTTCCAACCAAGGTTCACTAATCCTCTCCATTGCCAAAAGTCAGTGAAAATCATGTGAACTAACCAACAGTGGCATGGCTGATTTGTCTACCCGCATAGAAGGTTAAATCGCCTTAACCACCAGGTGGCAATGACTCACCACCTTCTAGGATGTATAGTTTTTTACAAGGCCACATTCTGCATTGCATTCAGAGAAGACCCTTTGCCCATCGGTGACATCTCAGTCACCAATTTGTCATCACAGAATGAGTGCTGCTCTGTTTACAAATAACTACCATGACTATGTACTGGAGTATGATGATGAAAACCAGTCTTTACTTGTGAGTCAGTGTAGAAATGCCAAAGTATGACTTAATGGCAGGATTCAAGAAAGAATATGCCTGACTTCCTCCCTCTTCACGGCACAAGTATTCCAGGAAGGCAATTACTGGAGATGTTCTATCGCCCTTTCAATCACCTACTGCCCTACACTGCTCAATCCAGAATGATGAATCTCAGCATAGCTTTGGGACTCATTGAGACCCAGAAACCTTCAGAAAAGGCAGAAAAAAATATTTCAAAAAGATCAAAAAAGCCTGATTCCCATGAAGCAGTATACAGTCAAAATCAGGTACGTGGGTTCTATAGTCACATTTGGCTAAGGACGGACTCTGTCTTCACCATTTGTACATAGCGTTACTTTTGTTATTTCCATACCTCAGTATCCTCACCCAGAAAGTGGAACTGTTGTGAGGAATAAATAATCTAGTACATGTAAGTCATTCCAAGTTACAATATATTTCTATGCTTATAGAAACAAACACACAAATAAAAGTCTTGGGGTATTAGATATACTTTTTAGTTACCTCTAGTAACTAAACTACCCTAAAGCTCTTACTGTGTTGACTATGTTATAAACAAAAGGATTGGCAAAAAAAAAAAAAAGACAAATGTCTTTTTTTAAAAAATGTGCTTATTCTGCTGGATCATTATGGTAATAATTATGGAACTGTACATCGAAACTCAAAAATGGACTGCTTTGCCAAGCATTGGACCCCTACTAAAAGCAGAAAGCTAAGGGATGTCACTAACTCAATCATACTTTCAAAACTGATTGAAACAAAGGAAGCCCTATAGCTGTACGGGATTTTCTATAGCAGGCAGTTGTTTAAATGAAGTTTTAAACAAAATTGCTGAAAAATGTGACCTTGGAGCATGACTGACAATAAACAACCTCCCGCCAATATGATTGTTTATGCTCCTCAGCAGAGTTTACTTGGCCACTTTATTTCTTATTATGAAACATGGTAGTACAGCTGCCATCCTGTAGAGATATATGGTAAACATTTTATGAGACAGGCAAAGCTTTTAGAATTCCTTTTGAGCCTTGTTAAATTGAACATGTGAAAATAAAGTTGTCCAGTGTGAAGGAGGGAAAGCAGTTTCCAGTCTGGTTGGAAAGATGAAATCATGTGGGGTAGCTAGAACTGGAGGCCCTGATTTAGTCAGTGCCAAGCGTATCAACATCACTCATTCTGATTGATTAAGGAATATATTCTGTTTATTTTCATGTGAGAGATACAGCTACATCTGGTGAGCTCTTATATCCCATTTCAATTCATAAGGGCTTTATTATTATTTTGCAGAATGAAGATGACTCTACCACAAATAAAGGAATGATAAATAACTCAATATTTTTTATCTTGTTTGAGCAAAAGGGAATAAAATAACATGAAGAAAATGAAAGCTATCATGCCCTAATCTTGCAAGTTTTGTGTAAGAAGGCTACATTATCATTGCTTTGGCATAATACTGCTGTTATCAGGTCAATGTTATACAGTTCTGTCAAGCTGTTCACAGCGTTTTGGAGAAGCCTCTATGTATGTTTTAAGTCTTTGGACTTCTATAGATAAAAGCCGTTTTATCTAAAAGGCATTCTTTTGAGAGCTGAATTCATATTAATGAATTAGCTTGAGCTGCAACTCAATCTCTCTCTGAACTACAAAAACAAGTAGTATTTTGTCCAAAAAACAAAAGAGAGAAACTTTCTCCACCCCCACCTTTCCAAAAGTTCAAGTGTGCCTTCCATCTGTAGCATATAGCTTATGTCAAATGCTGAGTTACAGGAGACTTTGCAGAAAAACGTAGTTCCAGAAACTACCTAATTGGAAGGTTTTGTAGCTGATAATGATTCCATATTTCTTCACTGAAATGGTAATTCCCTACAACCTTACAGGGTTCATAATTAACAAAAACAGCAACAATGGAGTTATATCTGGAAAAATAGCACCTATTTCATCAAGCCAATGTCTCTTTGGCCTACCATCAAGTTACAGGAAACGTTTTATTCTGGCATTCCTGGATAGCGAGTCATCCCCGAAGCACATGCCGTGAAGAGGCTGACCAAATTCTCCCGAACACGATGGAATATTCCTTAAAATGCTTCACATTAAGCATCTATGGTTTATCTTCAACTTTAAGAGGTTGAAGCTCTAGAATGGTCTCTCTAGTCAAATGAAATTTAAATTCAAGGTTTCTGGAAATGTAATATGTTGGGAGCTAGATGGCAAGGATTTAGGGAATGTGATTTCTTCTGATCCTTCAAAGGATTTTTCATTACCGTTGTACTCAGAAACACCTAGTACCCAGAAAACCTTTATATGAATTACAAAAATGCCCTATCTGGGCTGCAACATCTCTGTAGATATACAGTTTAAAAGCAGTCAATGATGATTCATGTGAATTTAAAAATTCAACCACTTTTTCTGGATGACATACCCCATGGGGTACATGGCTTGGAGAGTGGAGCAAGGATTATATTTTGACACCTAGATTGTCTTTTTTAAAGAATAATTTTGTACAGGGCTCCAACAAGTAGAACATTTTTCTCTAAATGTATGGCCATGCTCTAATCTTTTTGTTCTTTCATCTGTAATTGAAGTCAATTGAAATGGCAAAAATAAAATGATTTTTAGAAGGGAAGGAGCACAGAATGTAAATTTGCCTGTGTTAATTTCTTTAGAGAAGAATTTTATAAAAAGTTAAATATTGCTAGTGTTCTATCAGTCACATTGGATGCTTGAAGCCAGAAAACCGGTTAATTCCAATAATGGTTTGTTTTTTTCATTCAATTCATGGAATCAAAGTAAAGATTTTGAAAGCTTGTTCTGTCAAATGTGAAACATCTAACATTGTAAATGTTATTATGATAAAATCAGTTTAAATGTTAAATATTTTTTTAAACTACTTGTTCTGTAGTAATAAACACAAATTTTGATAGAGATCAGTGTTCAGTATCAGGACGTAAACAATGTTCTTACTTAATCAAGAAAGCCTGAACATAATTGGGATGCCTGTGTGGCTCAGTCGTTTGGGCAGTGGGCTCTTGATTTTGGCTCAAGTCGTGATCTCAGGGAACTGGGATGGAGCCCTGGGTCAGTGGTCATCAAGCTTCATGCTCAGTAGAGAGTCTGCTTGAGGACTCTTTCTCTCTCTCCTTCTCTCTCCCTGGGCTCCTCCCTCTGTACTCTTTCTAAAATAAATAAAACTTAAAAAAAAAAAAGCCTGAATATCAGAAATGTTCTTGGAATGGGTTGTATTGGACATACATTTCATCAACGTATCCAAAATCCTGCAATACCAATCAAATCAAAATAGAAGTGCAGTTGTTAAAATGTATACACGTACACATACACATGCACACTGAGAGAAAAACTGTCTAAAATTTGTGATGAAGCTGATACTGAATTTTACAAATATTTCTACATAGGCAGGGGACAGCAGGGGCCTGTGGGGCATGTGGGGGAGGGGTGCAGGTATTGCCATGGGGCTCCAGAGCAAAGCTGTGTTACTTACAGAAGTCACTCAAATGAGTCTCTCAACATAAAAACACATGTGTTTCTACATGGTAATAGAGTCTCTATTTGCTGCATATAATCACAATTTTAGAAAGTTGAAGCCCTTCAAGAATTATTTTGTAAAACACTCTAATGCCTTATAATTGTGCTGTATTTTTGTGTGTGAATGAGTCTTTTAAATTTTGGTTATATCTTGTCCAAAATCGGTTGGAAATTGTAAATTTAATTATTCAACAAATGAAGTCTGAAGTTCTACATTTTTAGTATTTCAAGTTGTAAGAATAATCTTTTGATGAAAATCTTATTCAGATTTAGATAAACATATACCGATTACCTGAATTAAATACAATTAAGATATATCCTCCAATTTATAATATCTAAATTTGGTAAATGTTAAAAATAAGCACAGAGACTTTGACAAATTTTATCTTGAAAATATTTCTCAAATGAAGAGACACTGAATGCAAACTAATTATTTATATCAATACTAAAAATGACAATATAAATTTCATTTCATAGAATTTTCTCTGAGGCTACAAGGCATAACTCAGCACCTACAGAGGAAATATTACCTTACTTAAAAACTATGGTTGGAGCACCTAAGTGGCTCAGTTGGTTGAGCATCTGCCTTCTGCTCAGATCATGATCCCTGGATCCTGGGATCAAGCCCCCCTTCCCCCACCCCTCACCACCAGCTCCCTGCTCAACAGGAGTTTGTGTCCCTCTCCCTGTGCCCCTCCTTCTGCTCTTGCTCTCTCTTTAATAAGATCTTTAAAAAAAACAAAAACAAAAACAAATTTACATTTAAAGAAAAAAGTAACCAAATATACAAACATTTTCAAATTTTATTAACCATAAGAGAATTTTAGAGAAGAAATCAGCCAAATTTTTGAATTGAAGGTTACTCTATTAAATGCATTCTTCAGAACAATAACGTTGACTTGTATTAGAAACATGGAAACTGAGTAGTACATGAACATATACCAAGAATAATTATTTTATATTATTTTCAATAGGATAATCATTATAAAGGGGTATTAAATTTAATATGCATGTTATATATTTTAGTTTTAAGAAGAAATGTCTTTGGAAATTAATTTTTATTAAAATTTTTTTAAAAGCTCACCCATTTCTCCCCCCACCCACCTCATACAACCACCACTCTGTCCTCTATATCTATGAGCTTGGTATGGCGGAGTGGGGGTGTTTTGTTTTTAAATCCCACATATAAGAGAGATCATATGGTATTTGTCTTTCTCTGACTTCTTTCACTTAACATAATGCCCTTGAGGTCCATTTATGTTGTTGTGAATGAAAAAATTTCATTTTCTATGGCTGAATAACAATCCATTTTATAGACCTATATTTAGTTATATCCATTTAGCCATCAATAGACACTTGGGTTGTTTCACTATCTTGGCTACTATAAATAATGCTGCAATGAATATGACTGTACATATATCTTTTTGAATTAGTGTTTTTGTTTCTTTAGATACTCAGAAGTAGAATACCTGGATCATATGGTAATTCTAATTTTATCTCTTTAAAAGAACCTCCATATTGTTTTCCATAGAGGATGCACCAATTTACATTTCCACCAACAGGACACAAGGGTTCCATTTTCTCCACATCCTAACACTTGTTATTTCTTGTCTTTATAGTGATTGCCATTCTAACAGGTGTGGGGTGATATCTCATAGTTTTGATTTGCATTTCCCTGATGATTAATGATATAGAGCTTCTTTTCATATATCTGTTAAGAAAAATGTCTATTCAGATCTTCTGACCATTTTTTAATCAGTTTTGGCTTTTTGTTTTTAGGGGGTTGTTTTGTTTTTGAGTTTTATGAATTCTTTATAACATTTTGGAATTTAGCCCCTTATTAGATAGAAGATTTGAAATTATTTTCATCATTCAGTCAATTGCTTTTTCATTTTGTTGATGGTTCCTTTGCTAGGCAGAACCTTTTTAGTTTAATGTAGTTTCACCTGTTTATTTTTGCTTTTGTTGCTTTTGCTTTTGGTGTCAGATTAAAAAAAAAATCACTGCCACGACCTATGTCAAATTCCTTAAAAGTTTTATGGTCAGGTGTTACATTGAATTCTTCAATCCATTTGAGTTAATTTTTGTATATAGTAGAATATAGTGGTCCAGTTTCATTCTTTTGCATATGGCCGTCTAATTTTCTAAATACTGTTTATTGACGAAACTGTTCTTTCCCCATTGTATATTCCCCAATGTATATAAAAAAAATTTTTTAATGGAACTATCTTATAGGACTACCAATAGAGTAAAGCCTATTTATATGCTAATATACAAATATTTCAAAAAATTTTGTAAGAATTTTGACAATCACTTTTACTCTAGAAAAATGTCCTAAGCTGCATTTCTTTGTTTAGGGTGTATACACTTTCTCTCCAAATCCATTTTCACTAATGGCCCAAAATACATTATCTCAATGGTCTGTGGCAGAGACTGAATCTCAGACACGTTTCCAGAGATTGTAGGAATTTATGGAGCAAGTGAAGGAGGATGAAGGTGGGACAGGGACACACAAGTTAATTGCTAATTGCTCTAATTGGTTGCCATCTGTCAGCTGTTATCATTTTTGAGCTACCAATATTGATGTTATGTTATTTCAGATTGATATTTAATGAAGCCATGAAGTGTTTCCATATGTGCTTTTGTCCCTAAAGAGTGATGATGATATTGGCTCCATGTACCTCATTTATAACTAAGATTTTCCAGTGTACTATAGAATTTCTTTAGCAATTTAGAAACATTCATTGTTTTATGAAACAAAAATGGCTCAATAGATATAACTTTGGTATCTGTGGATATTAAAAAAGTCATACTAACTTATTATTACTTTACACGGAAGTTCAGATTAAAATGGAAGTCTAATTTGATTTTCCCAGAGCATCAACACCAATCATTTTGGGGAAGTTTTATTGGTATAACACTATAAATGTTAGCTTTCATAAAAAGAGAAATCACACAATATAAGACAGATTATAATAGATAAGGATGCTTTTTATTCAGAAAAGTTAGTCATAAAAGTTGAATATTTTTCCCAAAGGGATTTTTTAGAACAAGTATATATCTGTGTGGGGGAAATAGCCATAAATTACTCAGTAGGAAAAAAGATTCAACTGGTATTTCAAGAAGGAATTTTTTTACATGTAGGACAATATAAATATAAAAGTACCAAGAAAAAATAAAAATAAATTCTTCTAATCTGTATTATTTAATTTAGAAAGAGGAATTTTAAAAAGGCATTTAAGTTTTTAAAAATATTTTTAAAAGGCAATGCTTAAATAATTCCCATTACCAATAATTTTTGTTAAATCCTAGAAAAAATTATGTAAATTTAAAAAAAAACAAAAATTAACAAAGAACTAGAAAGAAAGAAATATGCCAGATTTTCCTTCTTATAATGTTTGTTAAAAGAAAAAAAAAATCAATAGGATACATTGGTTTCTGGCCAGACATGTGAAAATTAGTTCAGAAGTCCTCACTCCTATCTTTCCAAAGAAGAAAAAACAAAACCGAACAACCTGAAAATGAACAATTCTTTTTTGATCTGTCTGATGAGAATTAACTGCTGCCCCCAAACTGAAGAGATAGGCAGATAGAATCAAGAAACAATCATTGCTTCTGGAGCTGCCAACAGACTGGAATTCTTAAAGTATAATTGGCTAATTGCCAGAGACAGAGCATGGATGATCTTGAGAGATAAAAATTGGTTGGGGACTCAGCCTTAGAGGGGTACCTGCATTTCCATGACTTAAACTTCTAGAGCCCTACTGGAATCTCAGTTTCCAAATTAAAAATTAAAAAAAAAAAATTCCCCTCAGGTTTCTGTCAAAGGGAAGGAAAAGGTAACCATTTTGAAATATATCCAGAGTTTTTTGTTCCCCTTAAAAAAAGCCTACGTTCTACACAGGCAGCAACCTCTTCGACCTCAGCCGCAGCAACTTCTTCCTAGGAACAACGCCAAAGGCAAGGGAAGCAAGGGAAAAAATGAACTATTGGGACTTCATCAAGATCAAAAGCTTTTGCACAGCAAAGGAAACAGTCAACAAAACCAAAAGACAACTGACAGAGTGGGAAAAGATATTTGCAAATGACATATCAGATAAAGGGCTAGTATCTAAAATCTACAAAGAGCTTAGCAAACTCAACACCCAAAGAACAAATAATCCAATCAAGAAATGGGCAGAGGACATGAACAGACATTTCTGCAAAGAAGACATCCAGATGGCCAACAGACACATGAAAAAGTGCTCCACATCACTGGGCATCAGGGAAATACAAATCAAAACCACAATGAGATACCACCTCACACCAGTCAGAATGGCTAAAATGAACAAGTCAGGAAATGACAGATGCTGGCGAGGATGTGGAGAAAGGGGAACCTTCCTACACTGTTGGTGGGAATGCAAGCTGGTGCAACCACTCTGGAAAACAGCATGGAGGTTCCTCAAAAAATTGAAAATAGAGCTACCTTATGACCCAGCAATTGCACTACTGGGTATTTATCCTAAAGATACAAACGTAGTGATCCAAAGGGGCACGTGTACCCGAATGTTTATAGCAGCAATGTCCACAATAGCCAAGTTATGGAAAGAACCTAGATGTCCATCAACAGATGAATGGATAAAGAAGAGGTGGTATATATATACGATGGAATACTATGCAGCCATCAAAAGAAATGAAATCTTACCATTTGCGACGACATGGATGGAACTAGAGCGTATTATGCTTAGCAAAATAAGTCAACTGGAGAAAGACAACTACCACATGATCTCCCTGATATGAGGAAGTGGAGATGCAACGGGGGTGGGAGTTAAGGTGGTAGGAAAAGTAAAAATGAAAGAAGATGGGATCGGGAGGGAGAAAAACCAAAAGAGACTCTTAATGTCATAAAACAAACTGTGGGGGGTGGGGGGAAGAGGGGTTGGGTGAGGGTGGTGGGGTTACATCATATGTTTAAATAAAGCTTAAATAAAGTAAAAAAATATATATATTGAAAACTTTTCTTAAGAAAAAAAAAAAAAAAAAGCCTACGTTCTAAACTGTTCTACCAAAACCAAATCTACCTGGTTTTTTTCTGGACCTACCTGACCACAGAGGAAACATTCACACTCTAGCCGCCTTTCACCTTTGAGGTGGGAGAAAGGAAATGCCCAACTCCAGCCCCCTGTACCCTGCCTTCCTTCTTCCTCTGAGATGGTGGGAATGAAAGCTGAGAAGCACTTGTGAAAGTTCACTAAAAGAATGTGATCTAATCAAAGAAGTATAAAACCCTTACCCTCTCCCCACAACTTACTACCTTATCAATGTTATTGATTGAGCTCTTGCATTACAGGGAATTACAGCTGAAAGAATTCTAATCTTCAGACTTTTTTTTTAAAATGAGTTTCTAGGGAAAGTCAAAGACATCAGGGGAAACAAAAATAGGGACACCAGAAGAAATTTTATCAAAGCCAAGAGTTAAATACACCCTAACTCCTAGCCATAAAACTTAAAACCGCACATCCAAAGCCTATTTGCCTTACTTCCTTTTGCCCAATACATCATATCCAGCTTTCAACAGCAACAAAATTACAAAGCACACTAAAGGGCCAAAATGCAGGCTGAAGAGAAAAAAAAAGCTTCAGTTCAAGACTCAGAATGCAGCAGAAATTTTGGAATTAGACTAAAAATTTAAAATAACTAATTATTACATTAAAGCCTTTGATGGGTAAAAGTGGACAACATATAATAACAGGTAATGTAAGCAGAATGATGGCAACACTAAGAAAAAAATATTTTAAAAATGCTGGAAATCAAAAATACCATATAAGTAAAAAAAATGCCCTCTTTGTAAGGTCATCAGTAGACTAGACATAAATGAAGGAGAGACTCAATGAGCTTGAATATAGGTCAATAGAAACTTCCAAAACTGAAAAGTAAAGAGAAAATTAGAATTAACAGAATACTCTAGAAGTGTCAAAGAACAAAAGGTCTAACATACATGTATTTAAAACATTGGAAAGAAGAGAACAAAAGAGAAAAGATATTTGTAATAACCACTGAGATTTTTCCACAAATAATTACAGATATCAGATGACAAATCCCAGATTCTCAAATGCCAAACCTGATACATATAAAAAAACTTACACATAGTCATATCATATTCAAACTACAGAAAAAAAAAAAGAAAAAGAAAGAAAGAAACTACAAACTACAGAAAAAAGAGAAAATCTTGAAAGAAACCAGAGGGGAAAAAAACTCACAGATTTGTCAATAAGGGAATAAGGATGAAAATTATATCAGATTTCTCTTCAGAAATTATGCAAATAAGAAATGAAATTAAATATTTAAAATAGTAAAAGGAAAAAGAAAAAGTGTTGAGAGAAAAAAAAAAAGGCAACTAACCTAGAAATCTGCATCCAGCAAAATTATTCTTCAAAAGTAAAAGACAAACTTTTCAGATAATCAAAAATGGAGAGGATTTTGCCATATCATCTGCCTTGTAAGAAATATTAAGAAGCTCTTAAGGGAGAAGGGAATGATGTTATTCAGAAGCTAGTCTACATAAAGAAGAGAACATTAGAAATGGAATAAATGAAAGTAAAATATTTTGTCTTTTAATTGATCTAACAATTAAAATTTTGCTCAAAACAATAATGGCAACAGTGTTGGGTGATGAAAACTTATAGATTAGTGAAATGAATGACAGCAGCATAACAAAAAGGAATTGGGAATACTCTGTTATAAGTTACCTGCACTACCTGTGAAGTGCTATAGTGTTATTTATAAATATACTAACTTAAATTAGTTGTATATGTATATTATAAGTCTAGAGCAACCATGAGAAACTTTAAAAAGAAAAAGTATAATTGATACATTAAGAGCAGAGAAAAGGAAGTCATTCAAAATTCTCAGTTAAAAAACAGACAAAGCACAGAAGGAAAGGAAAACAAAACAAAACAAAACAAGAACCATAAATAGAAAACAGTTACAAATATAGAAGATATTAGTCCAACTATGTCAATAATCTCTTTAAATATTAATGGTCTAAATATACCAATTAAAAGGCAGACACTGTCAGAGTAGATTTAGTAGAGAAATTGAATCAATAATAATTGTTTCTTCCAAAACAGAAAGCACTTATCCCAGATGGTTTCACTGGTTTATTCTACCAAATATTTAAGGAAGACATGATACCAATCTCTGCAATCTGTTCCACAACATAGAAGTAGAGGAAATACCTCCTATCCTATGAAGTCAGCATAATATTAAAATCAGACAAAAGAGTTATCAAGAAAGGAAAATTACAGACAAATCTCTGTCATGATCATAGATGCAATCATGATCATAGATGCAATCCTTAACTAAGTGTCAGCAAAGACAAATTCAATAACGTCTGAAAAGAATTATGTACTGTGATCAAGTGAGATTAATTCTAGGTATGCCAGGCTGGTTTAACAATCAAAAAAATCAAGTAATATAATCCATCCCACCAACAAGCTAATGAAGAAAGATCATGTGATCATATTAATAGATGCAGAAAAAGCATTTGACAAAATTCACTCATTCAAGATGAAACTTCTCCACAGAGTAGGAGTAAAAGGAAACTTTTTCAACGTGATAAAGAACAGCTACACAAAGTCTACAGATAACAATGGTGAAAAATTAGATGCTCTTCCCCCCCATGAATAGAAACAAGGAAAACAATGTCACCATCCTTATTCCATATTATAATGGAAGTTCTCACTAATGCAATAAGACAGAAGAAAAGAAAAAGGTATACAGATGGCAAAGGAAGAAATAGAACTGTTTGCAGATCACTTGGTTATTATATAGAAAGCCACAAAGAATCAACAAAAATATTCCAGTCAATAATGGCAAGTTTTCAAGATATAAACTTAATGTACAAAAGTCAATTGCTTTATAATTTGCTAGCAATGAAAGATTAGAAATGAGATGTAAAAACCCAACAAATTTACATTCATGCAAAAAAGGATGAAATACTTAGGTATAAATCTAACAACAACAACAACAACAAAATATATATATATGAGGAAAACTACAAAACTCTGACAAATGAAAGTAAATCTAAATATATGGAGAGATATTCCATGTTCATGGGAATTCTATGTATTTTCCGTCCAACTTTTCTGTAAACCTAAAATTATTGTTAAAATAAAGTCTATTAATGTGAAAAAATATTATGGACGATAATGCTTAAAAAGGGCCTAAAAAGACTGAAAGGAAATATTCTAAAATGTGTTGCCTTAGGTGATATACTGGTTTTACTTTTATAGACTTCCCAAATAAAAAAAAGCATATCCTATTTTTATAATAAGAGAAAAAATTTTGATTACAAACACTGTGAATCAGATTAATTCAGAAACTTTCAGTAATATGGCAGACAGCTTTATTTTTCATGTACTGTTTCAAAAATTTTTTGCAATACCAAATGCAATTGATATTAATAAAAGATTATATTCTTGTAAAATTTTATTATGAGAGTTATAACTCTATACCATTAAAAAAAAAAACTTACCTTCAAAAGAAGGCTGAAATCATCATTTAAATGTATGAAAGGACTCTGACTTCACTCATAAGTTTACAAAAGGAAAACAGAACCATTAAGTACCATTTCTCACATACCAGACCGGCAAATTTAAAAGGACAACAAACTGAATTAATAAAACTTGGGAAATACATATGCTCACCTATTAATAATGGAAATAAAAAATAATTCCCTTATTGAGAACTGGCAACTTCTAGCAATACTACAGATGAATGTTTCCTTTGATCTAGCAATGCCACATCCCAGAATCGATCCCAAAGACACATTCTATAAACACAACATGATACGGGAACAAGATCATTCATTGCAGCGTTATCTGTAATGTTAAAAAAAGAAAGAAAGAAAAAGGAAACCTTTCAAGTGTTGAGTAAAGACCTGGTGAAATAAATTTGGAAAATCAAAAGAATGGAGTAATATACAGTCTCCTTCCTTGAAGAAGGATGTGGAGTATCTCTCTATACTCATCTGGAATTACTTTCAGGACATAGTGTCAAGTGAAAACGAGATACAGAACGCCGTGTTTAGTATGAAAAGAGAGGAAAAAGAAGACACACGTATGACACGCATACTTGGAACAACAACAAGCAGAACAAAAGCTCTCAAAGAGAATCCAGGAAATAAAAATGCTTATATCTAGCACACATATGAAAGGGGAGAGTGTGGAGGTAACACATTTGACTGTGCCTTTTTATAGAACTCTGGTTTGAGGTCTATGTCAATGTTTTACATATTAAAATTTAAAATCCAATCAAAATGAACAAAAGAACCTAAAAATGGAAAATAAAACCAGCCAACCTAACAGTATGACAAATTGATAACAAATCACCTCAGGGAAAAATTAAAAAAAAAAAAAACCAAAAAACCTAATTGTCCATCCTTAAGATACATTCTAAGGTAATAAAGAACTAAACAGGTATCTTAAATTTTATTCAGCAGTTGGCATTTGTAATAATGCTATTACTGTTGGGTTTTTGTTGGGTAAGGCTGGGGGCTGGGGATTGGGTTTTTGGTTTTTGTTTAAGTACGCTCCATACCCAATGTGGGGTTTGACCTCACAACCCTGAGACTAAGAGTCATCTGCTCTACCGACTTAGTCAGCCAGGTTCCCCTGGTTTTGCTGTTTTAAACTAGTGCATGCATGTTTGTGTATGTGTATGTATGTGTATTAGTTCAAAACCTATAGTTTAAAACATATGTGTATGTATATATGTATCTTATATAATCCTATATACATTAAAGTCATAATTTTAATAATAAAAGCAGTTTCACTGTAAGACAAAATATATTGAAAAATAAAAATCATTGAAGTTGAGTAAATCTCTGATATGTTACAAATGAAATGGAAATAATAGTAGGTTGTTTCTTTTTTCCACTGAAAAGGCAAGGCAGTCATAAATTTCTACAGGAATCCTGGTCCAGGAAGTAGGATAAGTGAACTGAAGTGACAAGTTAGAGGACAGGAAAGATGTAAAGGATTGACTAACTATCTTTATAATCCTGCTTTCAGCCAAGCCAAGGGTGCCTTTCTAAGGAAACTCTGGACCCTCCACGGGCCCCCTCCTTAGTTCCAAACTGAGGGGAGATCAGGCCCTCTCTACTGGCAGGAGTATAACTATTTCATCCTTCCTTTTCTGCCAGATGTGTAGTTCCAGGGGGAAGAGATTTATTTCTTAACAGTTATAATCCCATAAATGTATGGAGATTCATGGAGGAAATATAATTAATCATATGTAGGGAACAATGGAACAATCCTTTACTTCAATCAGCCTCCAGAGAGCTGTGAGGGTTCCAGTAAGTCACTGACCCTCTGAAAGTTTCAATTTGTTAATTCATGTGTAAAATAAAGGGGTTGAACTATGACCTCCAAGGTTACTTTTAATAAAAGTAGAATATTTGAATATCCAACATGGCTCACTTTATATGGCAGAAATCTGTTACTGTGGCAATCTAACTGCAACTCTGTTTTGAGAAGCCCATGAAAAAGGCACTACTTTTTTTGTCCAAAAATCACTCACTTTACAATAAGGGAAGAAACAGCATTTTCTTAGCAAAAGACGTGTACCCCTATTTCCTTTTAAATAACATAAGAGTTGGCTGTCAAAGCACAAAAGCATGTAAAAACAATTTCACTCTGTCAGTTAGATTCTGACACAGTCTTTTTTTCTTCTTCAGTGTATATAGAAGCACAATAAGGAAGTGTCTCTGTCCCACACTTTCAGCAAATAACTATTTTGAAGGTGTAAAATGGAGACAAGAGAAGGGATGCTTTGTGCAGACTGTACATTTCAGCCCCGCCCCCCTTTTCTCAGCAGCTCAGCTGCTGTTTGGTTTTGCTTGACCAGCTCACCTGCATTCATTTTTGACTTCCTCAAAGGAGTCATGTTCTACACTAGAACAATGTGACCAAAACAACCACCAAGAGAATAAGACTTTCTTTTAACACTCGGGTCCTAATAGAAAGAAGAGCAAAGCAAAATTCTAACTTGTACATAAGCACGTAATTCGAAGCCAGCAAAATCCTTTTTCCCCAGCAGACAGACAGGTTGTCACACCATTACTCTCTGCAGTACAAAAACAGGACCTACTACCAAGAAAAATTGGCCATACTTGCCTAAATCCTGAAAAGTGTTTGATTTCTAAATGATTGGTTTGGTCTACAAATCAATTAACTCATTCTCTCCGATCTACCATTCCTACTGGCAATGACACAATTATCTGTCACTGCCCCAGTCTTTTCCAAATC
The DNA here is from genome assembly GCA_003697995.1 of Taxidea taxus jeffersonii. Lineage (NCBI taxonomy): Eukaryota > Metazoa > Chordata > Mammalia > Carnivora > Mustelidae > Taxidea > Taxidea taxus. The sequence goes on along the minus strand of ML101243.1, from coordinate 2,176 downwards.
AGCCTGATGATGCTCATTAATCTACTTGTGACAGCTATCATTTTGAGTGTGAAAGGGCAGTAAGTGTCCTGGTTTTGAAAACAGAAATAGCAAAGATAATGAATTCCCCGTAGAAATAAATGATTCAACACAAGTGTGTTCAAAGCTCTGTATTCTCCATCATAAGGAAACAACCCACTGGAAGATACTGGAAGACATACACAGGAAGGGTATCTGGTTCCTTGAAATACAGAAGGGAATAAGTTTTGGTGTGAGAACTGGATGCTTGTAGAAAGTTCGAGATTCCAGAGAAAAGGACTTTGTCTTAGTTCTAGATTACTTGAAACATGAACAGTCTTGGTCCTTAAGGTTCAGGGCTACATAGGTAGTAAAATACTGATGTTGCAGAGAAGATGAAGAACTTTGCTTCGTGGTCAAAGTGAGAGGCTTCATTAAGAATTCATTTAGGATCAGGTGCAAGGCAAGGGTGCCCAGGAGGAACACTGTGGCTGAAGAAAAGTCAGGTCCCAACTCTCTGGTGGGACAACTGAACTCAGGTCAAGGTAGGCACAAGGTGGCCAAATAGTGGCTCCAAGGACTCTAAAATCAAGTCAGGTAAGCTAGACAGAGTGACCAGTAGCTGCCATTAATTTGAAATTCATTGACATCAGTTAGCAGAAGAGGGTGGGAAAAGGAGAAGGAAGAGGGGGAAAAGAAGATCTTCAATTTGGCAAGTGGAGAGAGAAGTGAGGATATGGTCTATGGTTGGTCCACATGTAACTGAAGAAGTCTTGGATTGCAACTCCAGTTAATTAGGACCCTCTTCAAGAAGGCATCATAGCTTGAGTGCATTGTTTTATTCATAGTTCAGGGTCGCTTTATTCAGGGTTCAAAGTGCATCAGTCAGGTAGCAAGCAAATCAGTGTGCACATCTCCAAGTTAATCATTCATCTCCTCTATAAATTTGGGATGATTACTAACCCTCCTTTGATGCATTTGTTAAAAGAAGAATAATCCACACCTCATAGGTTATAGTAAGGACAAAATGAAATAATGGTTGTAAAGAACTTCACGTGATCTCTGATACATGGCTATCATTCTTACTAGCTATATTACCTCATAGCTTTTGTTAACTAATTCTGGGAATTCAGGTTGTCTCTAAGTGAAATTTGGGGGGCAAAGCAATGGTGATTAATTTTCAGGGTCTCAGAGGATTTCATCATCACTAGATGAGGAGGAGGAAAGAAATGGCAATAGGAAAGCTACCTAAACAGTGACATCAACTCATCACTATGGACAGTTGAGCCAATGGCCATGTACAGGGTCAGAAAAAGATTGTCACAGCAGGTCCCCACCTTCAGAGATCTGAGGTGGTTCATCCTCTTCAACTTCACTAGGTGTCCCTAACAGGGTGACTGCTGTGTTCTATTATGTTTGTTTTTTTTTTTTTTTCAATAAATAATAGAACAAAACCACAGGGCTTTTCTTAGCACAATGATTTTTAAAAACATCTCCATCTCATTATAGCAGAACTGACTGCCCTATGAATCTTGTGTTGTATATTCGTTTTTAATTTCACTTTATATAATTTTTGAAAAAGGAAAAAACAGCAGAATGAAATCAAGTAGATCAGCAGCTGGTTCTGATTTGATGAAGAAATACCCTTTGCTGAAAAAGGCCAAGGTCTAGGCTCTGGATGCCACTCCTACTTTGGCTGAAAAGCTTTGCAAAGAACTTGTTTTATGCATTGGATGGTGCACTGACATACTTTCAAAATACCACATTTATTAAGGTTCTGCACTTTACTGAGTAAATTGGAACTGTAAGCAATGAAATAAGATTTGCTCAAGGTCACATATCAGGGTCTTTGTCTTGATCAGCCTGAGAAGCTCTAGTGTCCAGTCAAGGTGGGAGGGCTTGTGCTGTGATGGTGCAATTAAGAGTGAATGACATGGATTTTGGATTCTGCAATCACTTGGGCAAAAAGGTTGATCATCTTGGGTCTCAGTCTTCTCACATGAAATGAGTACAAATGCCTTCCTCAGAATAGGTACCCTTAACCTATTAATCAAAGAAATAGAACCACTTAAAAATTGAAAGAGACAGAGGTGTCATGAACGGATGAATATGCAGGGCCTGGTACATAGATTTAAATAAAGTGTGTGTGTGTGTGTGTGTGTGTGTGTGTGTGTGTGTG